>CM036245.1:5923172-6173172 GCA_020698575.1 Bostrychus sinensis | reverse complement strand
ATGCTAAATAGAGACTTTGCCTCAACATTTCTGTACAATAACCTCTTTAATTTTGCCTTACTTCACTTTATCTGCATTATATTTGGCCCTGGTAAAGGTCAGGAGCTCTGCTGTTGCTTTCTAGAACGTTTAATTCAATTCAATTCAGATTTATTTGTTTAGCCCAGTATCACAACAAAAGTCGCCTCAAAGGGCTTCACAAACAGTTGATCAAACATAAACACACAATCAGACTTAACACACAATCAGCACAAACAATAACTACACTAAACTAAACAGACCCAGGACACTCCTGTCCTCAGACCCTCCTTCTCGGTAAGGAAAAACTCCTAAAAAAACCCAGTTTCACCTGCATCATTTAGATGGGCATGCACATGGTATTTTAATTTTATTAGGCGGAAATGTTTTTTTTTTTATTTCTGTCTGTGTTTTATGTTTATTTACTCTCATCCAGTGAGATCTATGTTGGTGATTACACATCAGGAAAAATCTCACAAGTGTTACCTTTTTATAGATATCAAGATTATTCATGTAGACCAAGGAGCTGCAGAGATATACTCATTTTATTTTTGGGCATGTTGTCCTCAAGCATGGGCCTAAGAAAAGGGTCTAGTGTCTCTAGGGTCCTACAGGTTAAATGCTCCCAGGTGTATTACTGTTGCTAATACAAGAGCTTAGATCTTTTCTTACCAAGACCAAAATGCTTCGCGGCCCTCACAGTCACAAGTCTCAGCTTTTTGTACTCTGCGTGTTTACGAAATAGGTCTTAATTTTCTTGAACCATTGAAGGTCAACAAAAAGTCTTAACTTAAACTTGTTGAACCCTGCAGAATTATTTCTACTACTACTATGACTGATATTTTTACTTCTAATTCTCCTCCTTCTCCTCCAACTACTACTGATATTATTACCACTGCTACTGCATGGCTACTGAGTACTCACACAGACATTAAAATTGTAGCCCTATTTAAGTTTTCCCACATTAAATAAAAATGTGTACTCTATTAAATGTTCTCAGAAAGTAGATTAAATGGTTTGATAACATCAAAAAAATTGGTGGATTTTTTATTCAAATTTAGGAAGCACTTAGTCCATTTTGTCTCGTGATTGTGCTTGATCATGTTGCGAGAGAAGCATCACAGAGAAAGAGCTAATAGCCGACATCTGGCACCACTCGCCCCCCTCTGACCCCCCCACCGCCGCCCCACACTGTCGTGCCCAAAGATAACCCAAATAGAGAGTGCTTCTGAATCGGGACACCCCTCTGCGACACCGCCGGCTCACCCCCTCAGGCCCGGGACACGGGGACGGCCTCTTCCAGCCACTCACTGGTTAATGTGCCAATCTGTTTTTCAGAGCGCTGCGAGCAAGAATTTATGTCGGTGTTCAGCGTCTGTGGGCAAACACTAATAAAACGCTCTTTGGGTGAAATGTGTGTAATTGGCCTCAACAGAGACGAGCGGCTCCAGGAGAGAGAGGAAAAGGAGGAAGGGGAGGAAGAGGAGGGTCACAGATCACAGATGGTGGACGGGATCACTCTCACCTACGGACTACACAAAGTTATTTCAACTAAATCATCCAATGCCACTCAGTTAGCTCAGTTAGCTCAGTTAGCTCAAGTTACTGCATTTGTCAAACTTAGAATTTAAATTAGGGCTGCAGGATATGGAGAAAACATGCGATATTCGATAACTATGTTGAAAATTGCGATAACGATATTGCGATATTTGAAAATAGAGCCTACTTTTTGAACATAGTTAAGTTAAATTCACTACATTTCACAAAAATGTAAGTTCCTGTATTTACAAGTCAAAACAGCCACAAAATCAAAACTTAACACAGACTAAACCAGGAATAAAACAAGGCTAAGCTGTGACTATCCATCCATCCATCTTCTTCCGCTTTATCCGGGACAGGGTCGCGGAGGCAGCAGTCTAAGCAAAGATGCCCAGACTTCCCTCTCCACAGACACTTCCTCCAGCTCTACCGGGGGCACCCCAAGGCGTGTCCTAGGTCTTCCCCGGGGCCTCCTCCCAGTGGGACATGAACACCTCCCCAGGGAGGTGTCCAGGAGGCTCAGGAACAGATGCCCGAGCCACCTCAACTGACTCCTCTCAATGTGGAGGAGCAGCGGCTCTACTCCGAGCTCCTCCCGGGTGACAGAGCTCCTCACCCTATCTCTAAGGGAGCGCCCAGCCACCCTGCGGAGGAAACTCATTTCGGCCGCTTGTATCCGGGATCTTGTCCTTTCAGTCATGACCCAAAGCTCATGACCATAGGTGAGAGGAACGTAGATCGACAGTAAATCGAGAGCTTCGCCTTTCGGCTCAGCTCCTTCTTTACCACAACAGACCGATACAACGACCGCATTACTGCAGATGCTGCACCGATCTGCCTGTCGATCTCACGCTCCATTCTTCCCTCACTCGTGAACAAGACCCCAAGATACTTAAACTCCTCAACTTGAGGCAGGAGCTCTCCCCCAACCTGGAGAGGGCAAACCACCCTTTTCCTGTCGAGAACCATGGCCTCAGCTGTGACTAAATTAATTAAATTACCACTAAAACTGGACTTTTTAAACATTTTTATTTAGTCACAACACATGTTCTTTTAAGGCTCTGGTGGAAAATGATTCTTCAGTGTAAATCTCTGTCAGATGGAAGACCACAGCGTTATTGTGATATATTTAGATTCTTGCGATACAGATATTGCGTTTGCTGATATTGCGATAACGATAATTTTGCGATATATTGTGCAGCCCTAATTTAAATGTGTCAAATGTGATATTAATGACAGTCGAGAGAGACGTTAGCCCACAAACCCAAAGCCCCACTACTGGCATTGCATACTGTCGTTGTGCCTTTGAGCACTGCGCCCACCTTGCCTGTGTGAATGTCTCAGTGTGACTGTGTGAGGCTGTAGGCGCAGATTGGCTGCCACACTTCTGTCAGTCTGCCCCAGAGCAGCTTTGGCTACAGAAGTAACTCACCACCGCTGAGTGTGACTGAGGGGAGAAGGAATAATGGACTAAAGCGCTTTGAGAAACTTGAGAAGCTTGTAAAGCGTAATTTAAATCCAATCTATCATTATAATTATGAAATAGGCAGTAGACAGTTCTACAGGTCGTGACTTGGTGATGACATGATCACATGTAAACTGATAAACTGAGGTTAATTTTCAAATTACCTTGAATGAGAGATTTTTGAGATTATGAACTCACAAAGAGTCATCATGTCCAGCTCAAGCTTGTCCATAGGAGTATCCAAACCACTGGTGGATGGACCAATCAGACTTCTACAAACAGCACCTCCGGACCATCTTAGAAGGAGTGACCCCCCCACCCCCGTCCTACTCGGTGCGTTCACACAGGATGCAGTTGGTAGGATGATGGTAAGATCTGAGTACACACGAGAGGAGCATGTCTATGTTAGTTTTACTTTATCCACTGTTTGATATGTTTTCGGAAGGTTGTGTGATATCATGAAATTTTGAACGTCTCCTGCTTTCTTTGACTTGTCTGTAGCAGCTGTGACCTGTTGTTTTGACCTTCTCCATATTGTCTCCTAGACATGAAATGTGAACCCTAACCAGCTAATCTTAGTCCATTCTTGACCAGTCTATATGTAAACCCAGGGACATTTACTTCTCCTGTACTCCTGTACCCTATATAAGCTGCTGGGGGAAGACTCACAAACACTGTAGGAGTGAGGGGGGAAGACTTTCAGAAACACTGTAGGAGTGAGTAGTAGTAGTGGGATCTATGTCATCTCTGTCTGCTGTGTCTGTTCCATT
Organism: Bostrychus sinensis; assembly: GCA_020698575.1. Lineage (NCBI taxonomy): Eukaryota > Metazoa > Chordata > Actinopteri > Gobiiformes > Eleotridae > Bostrychus > Bostrychus sinensis. Next base: position 6,169,380 of record CM036245.1, on the reverse strand, counting down.
AAAGCAACCTTACTGACCACAATCGCACTATGGCTTCGGTGTTCCCTGCTTCTCTGTTTTTCATGATATCATTGTGTCTTTTTGTAAGTCTCTTATTGTGTCTTATTATTGAGACTATTCTAGTATTTAGTTCCTTTGTCCGACAGAATTCAGTTTGTCTGTGTGGTACCTCACAGTCTCCTCGAGCTCTGGTCCTGGTCATTCCCACTGACAGGCTTTAGTTTGATAAAGTTCTTCCAAGGCGGACAGCCAAGTCCATGCAAAACTTTATGACATGCATTTTAATTATGAACATTTAGTCAGTTATTGGCTGTTTTTAGTACTTTGGTATATTTTTGCTGCAGCTAACATGTAACTGCTTGTCCACACAGTGAATCCAGCTCAGGTGTTGCCAAGTCTGCGATTTTCCCACAGAATTGAGTGGCTTTTTAAGTGTTGCCACGAGACAAAAAAAATTGTCTGTGAGTTGGGCAGAGCAATTTTTGCCTGTAGATTATGTGAATGATGGTTATTTCTCAATGGAGATCCATATCTTGAATGACAAATCTTTCAAACCCAACTGGAAATGTGGAAATTGCAGTCGCAAAGTATTTTTTATTCACTGTTCCGCAGGTTTTGGGTGGGTTTAAGTCTCTGTTGGGAGGTGGGGTTGAATTTCAAACCTGGCAACCCTGATCCAGCTGCTTGATAAACCAATAACGCAGCCAATAAGTGTAAGAATAGTAATTGAAAGACATACATGGTCACTAACTAACTTTTTTGGTTCAAACTAAATTTGACATGGCTTATTTAACATGGAGCATATTCCAATTGGCAGACGCTGGCTACAAGACAACTACAAGACTTCTACAAAGACCAGAAGAATCCAGATCTTAAGGAGGGGGGAGGTACTGGGGTGGAAGTGTGTGTGTGTGTTCTGCTGCCAGCCCTGAGTCGATCCAACACAATCCAGCGGAGTCGCACCCAGGGACGCTCTCCAGAATCTGGCCACACACTAATTACTCCAGCTTTTTGTTCGGGAAATTATCTCCATGTCCATTGCTGCATTTCACAGCAAATTAAGCGTGGAAATCCCGAAAACCAATAAATAAGCCTTAAATTGTTCGTCGGGGTCTTTCTTTGTCTTCCTCCCTAATGCTGGAGAAACTAAGAAGGCGCTTCCCTTTATTTGTGGATTCTTTCTGCCCTGGAAAGGCAGACAAACGGCGGCATTGTTTAGGTGGCGCTGTGAGGCAGTGATAAGCTGTCAGTATTGATGCCAAGTCTATGGAAAAAGCATTGAGCGCTGTGTCATTCGCACATACTCAGCAGTGACTGTATGGGGAGAGACGGAATTAGCATGAAGAGCAGTTGTTTCAGAGTAAGTCCTATTCTCGTCTGCGTTACGGGGAAAAGGTCCGTCCCATGTAGAAATGTGCGAAAACAGGCATAGATCATAGATAAAATGAAATATGCTTTTTACGTCAAAATGCCAGCTTTAGGTGGTACTGAGGAGTCTTTTGCAGTTCAGATTTGGTTTAATTTAGAGCCATGTTTTCGGGTTTTAGTTGCTCTGGTTGGGGCTCATATTTAATGGAAAGATCACTGCATAGTCCTGGTTTAGGACTTGATTTTGTGCTGTTAGTCCTTTTTTAGTAATGCTTGTTAGTCCTTGAAAGATGGTACTTGGAAAGCCCACTGTCTTCTGAGGTGGTGCCTTGTGTGAACATTTTGAGAAGTGTAGACTTTATTTTTAAGGATTGTAATTTTCTGGCATACTCCAGTAAGAGACGCTTCTGTTGGCCATTGGTTAACAACATATGTGCCTTACAGTCTTTCGACCAACTTTACCATTATTTTTTTGAGTTATTTTGCTATAAACTAGAGTCTTCTTCAAATACTACAACCAAAAACAACACAATAAAACCATCTCCCAAAAAACTAAACAATTTTGTAGTTAGAAGACACCGGAGTAAACCATTTAATCACAGTCCTTCTTTTAAAAAGCTTATAATAATCTTAAGGGTAGTCTCTTTAGCTTTCTTTAGCCAGACTTAGGGCTGGGTAATAAATAGAATTATTTCATGTTTTTAATTTTGAACGATGTCAAAACTGGACATATCCTAAAAGCTAATTTAGCGTACTCCAAGCGTCTCATACCAAGCCTTTTATGGTGTATAAATTATAATATATCTAGTCTTTAGAAGCAGAGAGGGCCAAAACTAAAAGACAATAGTATGTACACTGATGTTACTGTGAGAGTAATGCACACTGCTGCTGCTTTTTTCTTGTTTTGTGTACAAACTTTGTCCAGATGACCTTCTTCTCATTAAAAAATAACAACCCCACATTTAAATTGCTTTTTATGTCAGAAAGCAAGAGAAAACAAATCAAAATAGTAAAAAAAGCTATATGCACATTTTATTTTTTGACCATATTGCCCACTCTCTAAAATAATGTCTGTAAATTTAACTTAAAAACAGTGACGGCTGTGGTTGCCAGAATTTCACTGTAAAAGACCCGGCGAGAGTTTAAAACTTACATGAAACACTTCTTCTTCCATATCTATCTTCGACTCGCTGTCACTGATCAGTGGCATAGCCACGTGGTGGCCTGGGGTGGCCACGGCCCCTGTTGGTCAGACCTTGGCCCCCCCATCGGCCCCCCTGAGAGGTGCTGCACAACGGGCTATGCAGGTCCATGATGACGCTGGCGTGACTGATTGACATTATGTCTTTGCGCAGCTGTTGTAAAACAAACGGTTTGACACAAAGACCTGCAGCTAAATCCTCCTGACAGATAAGACCTCAAGCTTGGTGTCAGTTCTTATTTCGCGTTGAAAGGTTCAGGAATCACAGAGATATGCACCGCTAAAATTTGTAAAAGCATTGAGGCTTCATTACATGACGCGCAGTTTATTACCGCTCTGCGAACAGCCCCGGTGTTTTTTTTAGGTCCAGTGTCTCTTTTACTCAAAAACTATTACAAAAGAGATAATTATTTCCAATAACTTTGTTATTAATTATGATGAAAAGTAAGAGGAGAGATGGAGAAGAGCAGAGAAGAAACTGCAGTTGGATGGGGACGCACTGTAAAGTTTCTGTTAACAGAAATCGACCACCTCTTGTGATCCTTCAAAATAAAACTTCATCCTTTTCCAGCAGCTGAAACAAATTTATTGTGGTAGAGCCTGAAAGGAAAGGCATTAGCGCTGCACGAGGAACTGACAGGAGCTGACAGTACAAACTGTGAAAGTCTTGAACTGTCATGAAAAGTTTTGATGTAGACAAAGTTGTTAGTAAGTTATTGTAAATTTGTTAAAGCAAAAATATTAAACACATTGCACTAATTAACAACAACATGCTTCCAGACAGTTCAGCTCTCACACACACTACATGCATTGTTCAGTCCCTCCAGGATTTCGCGATGTTGCGATCACAACTATTAATGCAAAATCAAGCGATTGTTTTACTGACTCTGTAGTCAGCTAAACACTTGCACCAGGATACAGGAAATATTGTCATTGTTATATTGATTTTTCCCCGGTAAATTTGTTACATACTCAAACCATCCAAATAACTGGCTTCAGAGCAGAACAGAAGATAATTCATATTTGTTTTGTATTAGTCCTATGATAATAATAATCTGCTATGTGCCACCACAGTAAAATGACAGGACCCGGCTGGCCCCCCAGTAAAAAAAAAAACCTGGCTACGCCCCTGTCACTGATCAAAATACATACATACATTATGATGTTAATGGCACTGTAATGGAAAAATAAAGGTCATTTACTGTAAAGTTTTATACTGTCACCTGATTTTTTTACGCCAAAGCCAATATTTTACAGATTTTTTCAGGCTGTTGCTGGCTATTTTGTTTGTGTTTTTTCTTATCAATGTATGGCTGCATGCAGAGGCTACTGGATTGCAGTATTCTTTGCAAAATTGGGTAGCTTTAATTGGTCAAATCAAGGAATGGGCATGTTGTTAGGAGCTAGTAGCTAAGTCAATGCAGCTAATTACTTCCTAATACACTGTTAAAGGTTATATAGTATGTTATACATTTCCACACAAATTGTCAGAGAGTTTTTCCGTCCAAACCCTGGAGGAGTGGTCATCAGTTAATGACAGTAAGTGGGTCAGTCCCTCGTGAGTGTGTGTGTGTGTGTGTTGGAGGGGTGGGGATAGTGGACCACCAAGCAGGACACGCCCAGAGGTTGAACCACCGAACCGTACCCCTGAAATGGGGCGGGGGGTTTTTTAGGAGATGTATAGAGGTGCTGTACCCAAATGACAAGCCCACTGGTCTCACGGCACGGCACAATTAATGACCCGTGCCAACATTACGAGATGAAAAATCCCTCTGTCCACGCCACGCTGGCAACTGGAATTCTTCATTAGGTCTGCCACCGAAGACGGAGTGCGGGGCAGGGAGGAGGAGCACATCTGGACACGAGCGGGGTTTAGGCAGACAGGTCTATAAGAGGTGTTCATACATTACACCGGGGATTCTTCTGTAAACAGGGCCATTGTAAAGTTCTCAAAATGTCTAAATGCGTATATTTTAATGTTGTTGTTTTTTTCGGGATGTAATGATTCTTCTTAAATAGGCTAAAAATCAATGCATAAGAGAGAAATTTTGAATCAGTGTGGAAAAAAATGAATCGCAATGTCCATTTAAAACAGCGTGCAGGCCACCAAAGTATAATGGTGCGTAAATTTGCTCGCATATTTGGCGCAAGACATCAATACCTGACCATTTTACAGAAGAGAAACATGAATTCATATAAAGTTTTAGTTTACAGGACTCGTAAAATCATTTGCCCGACGTGCTGGGAACGTGAAAAGCCTGTACGAGAGCGTCATTACTCAGAGGAAGAGCGCTCCCTCACCTCTCGCACAGACGGAGGAGCGCACACACAGCGCACAGGGAAAAACAACAACAAGCCCAGGGCAAACAGCAGGAGAAACATCTGAAGTTTTTATTTAGGCTGCACCCGTTTACCATCTTTCAGAAAGTAGCTTGTTGTTAGCAGCAAGCTAAAGGAAAGCTAAGTGGCTAACAACAGCTAAAGTTTATCTGAAGTTTCACACAAATAGGCTCTGTAAAAAAATCATTTTGGTTATAATCATACTGCAACTAAATCTGCAAATAAAAATCATAAAAAAATCGTAATCGTCAACATAAAATTGTGAATCGAATCGTGACTTCAGTGCATCGTTACATCCCTAGTTTTTTTTGTTTTGTTTTGTTTTTAAGGTCAGCCCTGCAAAAATAACCTGCTGCTGTCTGCTGCTGTCTACTGACTTTTTCTTTCTATCATACAAAAAGTTTAAGGAAGTGAAGTGCTTTTTTTTTCACTGCTTCTGCTCAGATGAGTGTAACTGAGCTGCCCTCTGCTGCCCTCTGCTGGTCACTTCTCCCTTTTCTTTTAGGCACCAGTCGAGTACTTATTAAAACGTTATCTTTTAGTCACATCATGTTTTTTTAAAGGCTGTAAAATGCACTGCTCTTCTAGGGGTGACCAAGATTAATTTTAAAAGATAAATAAAAGATATAGTCCCTTTAAGATGAAATAGTTAGTTGACCTTGAACTTGATGTGCAGACCCCTGTAAAGTTCCGGTTGAAATCCATTTTAGTTCATGTTTACTTCTTGTATAGCTAGTTTTGGTCAAGCTTTTTTCTGAGTTATTCGCTGTCTTTTCATTCACTATTTGTTGCTTTCTGTTCCTTATGCTTGTACAGAATTGGGTAAAAAGGCATTTGTTTACTCTGCACCTTTTACATGGAATATGCTGCAGAAAGACTGGAAACTAACTGATTTAATTTCTTTGAGCACTTTTAAATCCAAACTGAGAGCTTTTGAGACCAATTCCACAATCTGCACTTGTTTTTCATAATGTTTTTAAACTTTTATGTCTTATCTGTGTAAATATGCACCTGTGTTTTGTGTTTGCTGCTGCCTCTTGGCCAGGACTCCCTTGAAAAAGAGGTTCTTAATCTCAATGGGATATTTCCTGGTTAAATAAGGGTCAAATAAAATAAAAATTTGGTTTCTTTTGGCCCGGCATAGTCCTGATTTAGACTCATTTTAGTTCATCAAAATGGTATTTGGAGACCACCCACTCACCAACACATATTTACACAGAGCAGTTATGTAAATTCCACTCACCACTCACAACAAATGTATTATATTTCAGATATTTTTTTATGATCAAGGATAAGTAAAATAGCGTAAGTTAGCTTCAAGGTCACAGTAACAAACACAGTTACCGTTACGGGAAGAGGTCATGGACAAACAGCATGCATCAGGGTTGGAATGGGAACCGAGCAGCAGTCTTAATGTGTCAATCCAATACGCCGTTGACCCCTGTGTGACCCCCCGGCCCTCCCCCATCTCTGACCTCCTGACCCCAGAATAACGTCATGTATAATCCCCTCTACTATAGCTTAATTATGCTGCATGTAATTAATAAATATCAGTATGTGATGTTTTAGCTGGAGATATGTGGAGATAAATGGCCTCTGTTGGATTTTGACGTAAATGAAACCTTTATTCAAGACCAAGTGTACGTAGTTTGACATACTCTGAGTGAATGGGAAGGCTAACTTCTGTGATACAGCCCAACCAGACTTTAGTGATGTTTTAGTTATTTATAGAAAAATGATAATCGTGCATGTGATTTTTAACATGAATTATTATAATAATAATAAATCAATTTTATATAGCGCTTTTCACACAACTCAAAGTCGCTTTACAATTTTTGATCTATTATTCATTCACTCCTCAGTCACACTCGGTGGTGGTGAGCTACTTCTGTAGCCACAGCTGCCCTGGGGCAGACTGACGAAAGCGTGGCTGCCAATCTGCGCCAACGCCCCCTCCGACCACCACCAAACACAGCCACACTAACACATTCACACAGGCAAGGTGGGTGAAGTGTCTTGCCCAGGGACACAACGACAGTATGCGCTTCAGATGGGATTCGAACCGGCTACCCTCGCCCCCAATTATCACTTTAATTAAAAAAACGGACTGGATTATTGCAGCTCTGTGCCTTACGAGGGGAAGCTGTCACCTGTACAGGCTGAGCTAAGCTAACATTAGCATTTTAAGAGCTATTTATTCATAAATACGACCTGAAAGAAGTAAAACAATATTTCTAACCAGTTTCATTCAGACTTGTTGTGTACAGTTTAAAGTCCTTCTCCTCCAAAACTCGCAAAGCATTCTGGTCTATATTGACCGTCTATTTCAAAATGCACTGTGGGGAATTTTGAGTGCACTATTTTTTTTATCCATTAGACATTCGGACACCACTACAAAATGGCGTGACCACTACAGAGTGCACTAGGGAGGGATTAGGGAGGACATTCGGACACAGCCATAGTCAGCTCTGAAATAAGACTCTTTCTCTGAGCATTTGTTGTTGGCGAGTCGTGTAGACCAATGGTTCCCAAACTGTACCACTGCTGGTTCGTGGGCTTCTTCTTGTGGAACTCGCAGGTCCATCGATGGGGGGCAAAGGGGTCTGTTGTCCCAGGCCTCAGAGTCAGAGAAGCCCAGAAATGGTTCCTCTTGTATATTTTTTCTATTATAATGGGTCCATGTGAAGCCTTCTTGACCCGTGCCCCAGCAAATCTGTCAACAGGCCTGGAGTTTTTTACCGTTCACGATTTAATTCCTGGTTTAGGCCATTATTAAGACCTGTTTAAGTCCTGTTTTTATCCCGTCTTAGTCCAGATTTAGGCTCATTTTAGAACATTAAAGACCAAGTCAAATGTATTTAAAAAAAACTCATTTTAAAAACAGCCAGAGCTGACCAAAGTGCTGTTCAGACTTTTTGCAAGACCTATTGTGTCACACTCAATGTTTTGCAAGACAAAAGTGAATAAAAGTAGGGTAAAAGCAAAGAAAAGGTGCGTCTTTAGATGATATGAAGCGCTGCAGTGACTGTGCTGCTCTGTTCCATAAGTTAGAGCCAACTATAGACTAGGCTACAGAAATGTCTCCTCTGGTCCTATAAGCCCGGTTCTTGATAATAAAGTCTAAATCAGTGATTCTCAACTGGTGGGTCAGGACCCAAAAGTGGGTTGCTGAACCATTTTCAGATGGTTGTGAGCTTTTGCCAGAGCAGGGCAAAAAAAGTTGAATATAAATACATAAATGAATAAAAATAAAAAGTGTGTACCCTATAGAATTGCACTTTTATTTGGCATTGCACTTTTTATTTCTCAGTGACACTTTATATTCCCTGTATTTTGCATGAAAACACGATCTGAGTCTGTTAAAAATGTTCTGATTGTGATGCCTGCCTCATGATCAGTGCTTTAAAAATTGACTGGATAGTTTTAATAGGAACACTGAGACTTTTTATGTTGTGAGTCTGTTTTTGAGTCTGTTACAAAGGCTGAAGTTACCGAGGTAGAAAGTTGTAGTTCTAAAATAAAATGCAGCTAAGTGAATGTAGCAGGGAACAGTTTTCTCACTACCATCTTGCTCGGTTTATCTTTAAATGTCTTCTTTTTTGCGTTGGCATACAGTGATTTTCTGATATTATACTGCATCAGGTTCACACTTGGGTCAAGGCTTGTCATTATTTTTGGGTGATGGTGGGTCCTGAAGCCAGACCATTTGAGAAGCAGTGGTCTAAATGACATAAATGGAAAAGAATCGCATACTTTCACTCCAGTGCATAGCAGCTGCCTATAGAGCTTACTTTTGCCAAACTATATGTTCCTTTTTTGTGAGGTATTGCTTCCAGATTCTAAATATCTCCGACCCTGTTGTTGTCCAGAACAACCCGTTGTCACGTTACGAGCCTCCGAGTGTCTCTAAACAAATCGAACCAATCTGAACCGTGCAAATCACTCTCAAAATAACAACTGCGCACGTACAAATGTATTATCTTCACCCTCCAAATCCAATTTATTTCATGCATATCTCGCCATCTAAATTGAATACAGCACGAGAAATCACTTTGAAAAGACTTGCCTTATCTTATCTCCGGGCCGTATCTTATCCGGGGCATCTGGCTTTCTAACAGCGCCGCGTTCAGGGGCTGTCTCAGTGTGTTTTTCACAGTGATTTTAACTGGAGACGTTGCAGTAGATCCACCTCGAACCGTGGGGAAGTTTTTAAAGGAGACACCCCCAGCGTTAATTGACGTGTATGCAGTTAACACATTTTAATTAAGGGCAATTATCAGATTATAGAAGCCCTTTAATTACCTCATAGCAGATCTACAGTATATGTGGAAACAGTGGGAAGTCATTTAGGAAGAAAAGAGGAGATTATTATTAGTTTTGAACATGTGATCTGTGATAATGGGCCTTTTGGGCTGACAAAAACCTTTACTTTTTACATTTTACTGCTTAGTTTGACCGCATCCGAACATTTGAAGTCTGCTACGTGTACATTATGGGCCATATTTACTAAGACGGGGGCTAAACTGCGAGTGAGAAAATATGCGGCCGTTATTAATGGGCGTGTTGCGCGTGAATTACTAAGACAAACTGCGTGGCAGTGACAGTGCAAACAGATGGGGCGGAACTATTTAAACGGCATCATTGCGTGTATTGTTTTGCGTCATGGAAGGTGCGGAAGTGGAACACAAACGGAAGCAAAAATTTAACCAAGAAGAGCTGAAAGTGCTGGTGAATAATTTTTTCATCCGTCATGGCAAATAGATCTGCACGCGTGGCAAACTCTCTAACCCTACGTATTTGTTCATTTCTTCTCCTTCGTCTCACACGAATCATAGCAGCCAAATCTGTGCAAAAGATTAGAACGTCCTTCTCCAACGTGCTACATTTATACGCTATTTTCGCAAAGTCATGGTGAGCCTTGATAAATAATATTGCTGCGTCTGGGTTTGCTCCAATTTTAGTGCATCTTATTCAGTTAGCGTGCACGCAAACCTTTGATAAATCTGGCCCTATGTGTTTATATAACTTTTTCTGAACTCTGTAAGTTGGCTGCAAGATGAGTAAAAAAATAACGATAGAGAGAAAAACTTAAAAATTAGAAAAGTTTTTAGACGTATGAACATTAAATTAAGTGAAAATGTGGAAAACTTGAGCTTTTGAGTTGGCCCCAAAAATCTTAAGGGATCCTTTGAGTTATTGAGTTTTTGCAGCATTTTTTTTTTTACAGTGTATTTGTTTAAAAATATAACTTTAAAACACTTTTTAGCCAATAGTCATTGTCTTTTGTAATGTTTTATATAGATATATGGAGAAAAACATGAAAATAATAAAATTTGGGATTGAGGGAAGTTGTATTGTTGGGGGTCCGCGTGGGATTTTGGTAAATTTAAGGAGGGCCATGACTCCTGACTTTGGGAATGGCTGCTCTAATTGATAAAAAATAGTGCACTCAAAATTTCCCACAGTGCATTTTGAAAAGTAGTGGACAGTGATGGCCACTAGAGGTCAGTGTAGACCAGAATGCGTTGCGAGTTTCGTCGGAGAACAGCGGGACAGCGATAGGTCTTTAAACTGTACACAACACGTCTGAATGAAACCAGTTAGAAACGCTGTTTTTACTTCTGTCACATCGTAATCAGAAATAAAAAGCTCTTAAATAAACCGCTGCAGTGTAAAATTGCTAACGTTAGCTTAGCCAGCGTTCAGCCTCCCCACGTAAGGCACAGAGCTGCAATAATCCTCTCTGTTTTATTCATTACAGCCATAATTCATGTTAAATATCACACGTATGACTATTATTTATCTATAAATACTAAAACATCAGGTGAGTCTGGTCAGGCTTTATCACAGAAGAACAATATCAGCGGAGTTTCTGCGAACTTTTTTTTACACAGACGCCAGAGTCACATGATCACCAGGGAGAGAAAAATAGTGTGCGAGTCTGAATCTTTCACAAAATGAGTGCACTACAGTCCTGCTGTATAGTGCTGGACTGTATAGGGACTGAGGGGTTAGGGGCTTGGGAGGACGTCCAGACACAGCTTAAGTGTTAAGAACTTTGTATAAACACTATTCTGCTCCTTCCATTAAAAGCTGTTCTAGTATTAATAATAATAATAATGAATTGGATTTATTTCTCTTTACAAGCTTCTCAACCTGATAAAGGCGCTTTTACATCAGTCCATTCTTCCTTCACTGCTCAGTGATGTACAACACCAGCTTTTTCATCTTCGATTAGATACTGAGCCTGGTATGGAGTATTGGCTTTCACACTGCAACATTACATCGTAATCTGTCTGGAGAGGACTGAAAAAGGAGCAAGCACTCGTGAAAATCCAGTCTGGCCTCCTGTTAACCAACGTTAATACAAGACGTAAAAGGAGCAGTACAGTAAATGCATCGTTAATGTTTGGTGTGTTCTTATAACTGTGTGCAGGCCCGTCGACAGGGAGGGGGGTAGAAATAATGGTCCTTCTTCCTATACTGTTTTTTTTTTCTATTATAATGGGCCCATGTGAGTCCTTCTTGCCCCGGGCCCCAGCAAACCTGTCGACGGCCCTGCTGTGTGCATCTGTGTGTGGGGGCATTTAAGAAGCATGAAGATAATGATAAAGCTGTTGTATAGATACAGCTCATTTGGAGATATGAGCCACTCTCACTGCTCTCTGCAGACCTCCCAGCTGTTGTAGTGCACAGAAGTCTGCAGTCAGAGGGAGTCTCCAGGTCTTTCCCATGAAACGCTTCAATACTTCCACTGACGGGTTTGAGATTTATCTGAACACTTCCTGTCTCTCACACTCCTACGTGAACTTTTACCTCTCAGGTTACTCCTCCCAGAGCAACTTCAACCCATTCATCAGATAAATACTCATTTTCTTACTGGTGAACTTTTAAATGCTGGTGGCACACTGGCTTTTTCTGACCTGTTAAAGCTTCACTGAGAGACATTGAGAGTTTTCTTTTTTGTCCTTGATGTGGATGGATAAATATTTAGCTCTTACTGGAAGTTTTGACCTATGACCTGACCAATAAGAGGCGCTCTTCGTACGTTAGAATTAATGTCTGTATCAGTCTGTTGTGGTGAGGAAAAAGCTGATCCGAAAGACAAAGCTCTTGATTTAAGCGTTCCTACTTTCATCTGTGTCTTGAGCTCTGGGTCATGACCAAAAGTTCCCGGATACAAGCCAAAGTTTATTTTCTCTGCAGGGTGGCTGGGCGTTCCCTTAGAGCAGTGTTTTCCAACCAGGGGTATGGGGACCCCTGGGGGTACGTGAACTCTTTGCAGGCATTACTTGGAATTTATTAATCATAATCAGAAATTGTTGCAACATTGAACTATTGAAGACAAGCAAGCTCAAGGGTCTCAATGACTTAAGAATATTATTTTTGAATATTATAATTCATCTCAAATTTTTTAGGTTTCAAAGAGAAGGATTATTTTCATTATTTAAAACTTTCCTTGTAGTAAATTATTATAGGTTTAAGAATATTATGAATTTTTCATTTTCTAAATTTATTTTGAACATATAATAAAGGGTTATACTTTTATTTTAAAGGTAGGCAGATTATTATTTATTTCATTTTTATCTTGAATTTTTGAGGGAAAAAATGCAGGAGAAAAAACTGCCTTTGTATTTACATAAGTAAGTATAAAAAGTTTTTTTTTACACAGATGTTTTATGACCACTTTTTGAAAATCTTATGAATGAGGGGTACACATGTTATGACAAAAAGCCCATGGGGGGTACACAAAGCAAAAAAGGTTGGGAACCACTGCCTTAGAGATAGATTGAGGAGCTCGGAGTAGAGCTGCTGCTCCCTCACCTCCAGAGAAGCCAGCGGAGGCTCGGGCGTCTGCCTCCAGGATGCCTCCCTGGTGAGGTGTCCCAGGGCATGTCCCACTGGGAGGAGACACCGTGGAAGACCTGGGACACGCTGGAACGCTTTAGGATTCCCTCGGCAGAGCTAAAGGAAGTGGCTGGGGTGAGGGAAGTCTGGGCATCTTCCCTATTCTTGAGGCAGATATGAATGTTTTATGTTTCAACTGTTTTTTGTTTGATTGTTTGTTTGTTTGTTTTGTCTTTTTTTTTGTTTTGTTTTTTTTTTTGTTTTTTTTTTTGTTTTTGTGTGTGTGTGTGTTACCGGTTTGCCTTTTGGCCAGGCCTCCCTCCAAAAAGTTTTTATCTCAAGGAACTTTCTGGTAAAATAAAGGTTAAATAAAAAATAAATACAATAAGTGGTAGAAGATGGATGGATGGATACCACAGGGAAAGTTTGGCAAGTTTGAGCAGTGGAGCACTCATTCACGTTTTTGTTTTCAATGGAAACATCGCCTTTTGTCAGGTACGATTCTGGCTTAATGAATTGATTTGGGGTTAGACATGTTTATCTTGCGCAGTCACAAACAAGACTCTTCTTCTCCAGCCGTCCTGTCCGTATAAAAAGGTATCTGCCATCTCAAATTCCCGGTGGTTTCTTTTATTTTGCTGAATGGGAATTGCGCGTCAGTCGCAGTCGCCGAGGATAAACTCTGATTGGAAAAGTCTTGTAGGTGGAAATCCGAGGTCTAGCAGGTGAGATTAAAAGTGAGCCGGGGTTAGAGCTAAAGAGTTGAGAAGGAGGAGAGGAAATGGACCCCGGCGTTCCTCCTGTCAGTCCATTAAACCGGGACGTCCCACATCCTGTTGTCTCGCCCTCCTCCCTTCCTCCTCGTCTCCACCTCGCCCCCTTCCAAGAGTACACAGCCTCCTCCGCAAATCCCTTCACGCCAAACTCACTCAAGACTAAGCATGTGTGAAATTGAGGACTTTCTAATACACATGCCCCCCCCCCCCCCCCCTTCCCTCCCCCGACGGGACGCTCACACAGACCGGCGGGAAAAAAACACAACAGAGCGGCTAACGGCTTACGACCGGAGCGGGGTCAGAGAGGACAGGAAGTGGATCTGGTGCAAGGGAGGTCAGAAAAGGGAGGATGGGGGTCAGTGGATCCTCACCTGGCGAAAACTGACTTCTCTTGTTATACGCACCACCTTTAGAGAAAATCGTAGCAGTTTTGAACACTGTCCACAGTCAGGACGTTGCTCTGGTGTGGATACTTCAGTCAGCTGGATATTCTGCTGCAGGGAAAATGGGAAAGAGTCACATTTACAGCTAAAACATGCACATTTGCTATCAGAAACGCAAGATTTCCACTATAAAAACATGTCTACTTTCTTGTACTTTTCAGTTTGTAGAAGTCTGGTGGAGCTCAGACCCTAACCCTTGAGTGCAGTTACCATGGCGCCTGTAGGATTTACGGTTATTACACATTATTTATGTCATTTAAGCTAAATATAAAGGTGATTTAAATATTTCTAACCTGTGTAATCTGCTTACCTGTAAAGCTACAGATATATCAGTTAGGAGAGGATAAAGTCAACCTGAAACAACACAGAGGATATTCTGAAAACTGAAAAGTAGCAGTTAGCTTGTTGACAGTAAAGTAACTGGTGCTAAAGCTAGTAGAGCTATTTACACCACAGTTCACCCCAAACATCCTGAAAACAATTAAAAGAAAATTTTCAACATTTTTGCTGATACTGTTATTTTTGGAAAGGTAAGTTTATTCAGTCACAGAAATCATTAAACTAAATAAGAATGATACCTTCTGTTGGACGTTTCTCTCATGCTGCGTCCCAGTTGCCCTTGGAAGTCGGAATTTACGAGTTCCGAGTTGTGAACTTCAATTGGGACATCCTCCAATCTGGGAACTCCTACTCAGAAACTCGGGTAGCAATCGCCAACCCAGAGTTAGAAAATCCAACATGGCAGCGTCCTGCGTTACTAAAAGGTGAAACGTATAACTACAATAATATTAACATTTCTTGTGTTATTTTCCTGTGATGCTAATCTTGCTAACGTCTTCACCGGTCCACATCAAGTTAACGCTAACAACAGCCAACTCCACTCTCTACACTGTCGTAAATGTAACAACGCTGCCCGAGTGTATGAATTAAGTTCATATGTCACATTTTGCTTGACTTCTTTTGTCATCATAGGGGTTTTATTTGTATTTGTCATTGCTGAAATTATTATTTAACTCTGAGATAACGTCACTCCGAGTTCTGATCTCTGAGGACGACTGGAGTTTGACTAAAACCCAACGCTGGGTCGTCCGTTTCACTCTGACAGACTGAGCCCTTATACACTGGGTTGGGTTATTATTTTTTCCCCGATCTTGGGTCACAGCAACCCAACCTCTGACCCAAGTGTGCAGCATTTTTAAGGTGTAATATAGCCCCTTTAAATACGACTAAAATGCTATTCTTCACACACTGCCAGTTTGTTTAAGGAAAACCCTTTACTTCTAACTCTGTCTTTAACAATCTGTCTTTCCCCGCACCGTGACAAGCTCAGGTCATGCCCACACGCCTCTGTAACCCCACTGAACCCAAACTCACAACACTCTCCACTAAAATCCATTACAAAAGCCATTCATGACGTGTTTCAGACTCTGCAAACGATCAGAAATCTGCCACATTACCACCGCCATTGTCTCCGCGCTCCGGTCTGTGAGATCTGGGCCGACTCGAGAGCACAAATTCAGGGCCTTTTTTTTTTTTTTTTTTGCCGCATTTTTCCTTTGTTTGGCGGCGCACACGCTCTCTCTCCTACTGTGTGGTAATATGGCTATTTTCTCAGTCAATTTGCCGCTCTCAGCATCCCAGGCACATGCAAATATGGAAGATGATACCGATCGGGGGAGCGCAGAGAGAGGCAGTAAAACGTTGGACCAACTGTTTAA
Organism: Bostrychus sinensis; assembly: GCA_020698575.1. Taxonomy (NCBI): domain Eukaryota; kingdom Metazoa; phylum Chordata; class Actinopteri; order Gobiiformes; family Eleotridae; genus Bostrychus; species Bostrychus sinensis. The sequence continues at coordinate 6,153,686 of CM036245.1, read as the reverse complement.
GGCGAGGTTATGGTCGGGGCCGGGAGGCTGTTATTGTTCTGGATCCACGGCTCGCTTTAGGGGGAAAATGGTTTCGTGGATCAAACAGCGCCAACACAAAAGGAGTTTGAATTTGGTGTCCACGTGCGCATCATTCTGTTCTTTCTGGAGTTAAAACACTTTCTCTTTTGTTTTTGATTCCAAGACTGGCTCAAACGCAAAAACAAAAGGTGTACGCCTCGTTTTATTCAAGTGAAAGTGCAATTCCTTTGAGGTTTCTTATTTCATAATACTACACTGTAATAATAATCATCTGCTAAAATACAAGAGAATAGATTCTGCAAAACTGATTTTTCTGAGCGTTCTCCTATGTTATAATGCTGTTCCCTCATTCAAAAACAGACCTGCAGTTGTGCTTTGTTTCATTCACGCCTGTTTGAAAAAATCCTGTATTCTCTGGCGCTGAGTTTCAGAGGCCTCAGAACGCTCCGTTTCACGAAAGCCCCACTCACTCCAGGAAGCACTGACCAATCAACAACAAGCCCTCTACATCCAGTCTGCTCTCATTCATTTATTCAAAAAAAAGAAAAACAAGAAAAAATGTCTGTTTCCACTGATTGCTCACAGACATTTTTCATTTTGTAGGAAGAGAAGTAACTTTTATTTTTTAAATCATGTTCAAAAGCTTTTGCAGACACCAATATTTCAGATTTTATAACTTCAAAGAATGTATCTGTGGAAAACCATTTCTTTTGGGAGCTGTTGCTTTGATTTTGCAGAGAACGCTTGGATTAGGTGTCTGTCGCCCACTGCTGGCAACTGGACAGAGCATAAAAAGGCTATTTAGCACAGCTATTAGCAACATGATGCTAACAGATAAATGACTTCGTAGTGACGGAGGTTTAAGGCTGAAATGATCAGAACGAGTCCGGTGACGGTGTATGGGCTTTAGAAACGCTCAGGAGCACTTCCTGGTTTCATGTTTCTATGTAGAGCTGTGAGACCGAGGGTTTTCAGCTCTGGAGAAGGGCAGCGCCTCAGCATACAGGCTTACTCAAACATGTGTGAATGAAATACTACTCCAGGTCTGATTTTTGAGGAGGAAACAACATTATAACATGGTTAAAAGCTCAAAATAGTTGATTTAGCTTAACAGGAGACCTTTCCTCAGAGTAAATGTGAGTGTGGCTGAGATCTGTTGGTTAGAACTAAACCACAACAGTGTAAAGTTTCAGAAATGTTGTGTCCGAGACCAAACTAGGACCAAAACAAACCGAATGTAACTAAACATGTGACACCTGACCACAGCCTCCTGAACCGTACTCTCTCCCAGTATGATCCAGTCCTGCCCCTGTCCCCTCTCAGACCCCCCCCCCCACCCCCCCTTCCTTTACAGGTGCCCCCCCCCCATGTTGTTGCCATGGCGACCGTCTCCTCATGCGGACACCCACCTGCCTTCAGGCTTCGCTGCTCTAAATTTGGTCTTAATTGCAAACTGAGTGGGAGAGTGGCAGGAGGAGCACAGACTGAGCACTGCTCCTCTCACTCCACATGTGTGCTGTCAGGAAGGGCATCTGATGTAAAACTCATGTAAAATCACTATGTGAGTCACTGCGCAGTGGGAGACAGTTTGCGCAACCCCAGAAGGAAAAGGCCAAAAGCAGAGAAGAGGAGGCTACAGTAAACTGATATTAGCTTTGAGGCTTTTGTTTCTTTTGTTGTTGTTATTTCATTGTCTCTGTTTGATGGAATGACAATAAATCAATTAATTGATTGATTGAGAAGAAAAGAATCAACAGCATTCACAGATGAGTCCTCTTTTGTTTTTATAACGTAACACAAAAATACATTTCTACTCCTCTGTATCATTTTAAAGAATTCATTTGTGTATTTAATTTAATTTGTATTTATTTTTTTTAATGTTTTTTATTGGTTTTATCATTTTAACAACCCTCCTTAAAACATAAGGGGGCAAACACAACAAAACATCAAAAATAGGTGGAGGTACAGTATACAACATATAAAAAGTACATAAATCACTCAAATTTATCCAATAAGTTAGCGACTGGTTGCCAAATTTTATAAAATACTTTTTCACAGTTTGAGAGGACAAATCTGATTTTCCTCAAATGTAGCACATTTCCAAATTCTCCCAGCCACAGTTCAAAAGTAGGAGGTTTATCAGACTTCCAACAAAGCAGTATCAATTTCCTGGCCAAGAGTGTCATCAGTGACAAGGCCTGCTTCTCTTTCTTGTTCCTTGTAAGTTTGTTATTTTACAGATAAATAAGTTGCTTAGGGAAAAATCAGACAATTAAAACTGTAGACATGTTGATGTACAACAGGGGCGGCCTGCAGAAATGTTTTATTGGCCCTTGGACTTTATTCTCCGTGGCCCACATACGGCAGGCAGCACTTTTTATTACAAGGTAAACAGCAACAAGAAAAAATAGAAGTTTGTGATTTCAAAAAACACAGAAACAACAAAAAAAAAAAAAAAAAAAAAAAAAACAAATCAGCCATAGTATGTGCCAGTCCCAAGCCTGGATAAATGTGGTTCTTATTATGTGGCCCTGTGGATTCAGATCCACTGAGCAACTTTCAAAATTATTAAAAAGTGCGTTACAGTGCACAATAATAACCCAGCCCCACTCATAAACTCTCAGGTCCTTTATAACGACCAGAGAAGATCTTGTATTCATTCTGTTTTTAATAAGTCCTGCAGAGATATTTACTACTACTACTACTACTAATACTACTACTATCTAGTGTCTTCCTCATTACACACTTTCCTGTACACCAGCTTTGGATTTGTAAATGTAGTTTTCTACTTTAATATAACAACTTTAAGGATTTTAATTAGATATTTTGGTTGTGTTTAAACTGCGTTAATACTTATTAGGACTCTTACAAATCTTATAACCTCTGCTGTTTTCTTTCTGATGTACTCTTACTATTTTACTGCTTTAGTTTGAAGCCTCAGAGCCACCTAAATGTATTTGTTACTGAAGCTAATCAAATGTTCAATAACACTATTCACAAATTATTAATGAGCTGCTTTGAATTAAAACTTTTAGATGACAGTATTTAGAAGAGTTTCATTACCATTACACCAAACTTTTAAAGGTTTTATAGAACATTTGAAAATAGTTTAGTGAAAATAGACCTGAATCCAGTCATCAGCCTTGGGGAACATGCATCTTCTCTTTGTCTCGCTACATATTTAGGGCGATAAAACTAATACAAGCAAAGAAATAAAACTCAAAAGTCAATCTAAAAGTAGTTAAAAAGCCACCAAAGGCTTCATTAGCAAAACAATGTTTTTAAAGTCAAAGAACTTAGTTATGGGCACCAGATCAGTGAGACTACACTTGTATGCAGTAAAAAGCTTTTTACTATTGTTCACTTTTTCACAACTGTCTAAATGCACATAGACTTAATGCTCAAAGTAACCAAACCTTGCTATTCACATTATCTTTATTTAGCTGCTGCAGTAAACTTCAACAGCATCAGTGCCGCATTACATTCATTAGAAAAAGCCCTGTTACCATTAACTTTACAGTTATTATAAACCTGCTGCTGTGTGTATTGTTTTATCCTTATTCCTGTATCGTTTTATTACTTTACAGAGTATTTTGTATGCTATTCCTAGCTGTAAACTTTGTGTGAGGACCCCAGGACTAGCGATCTTTAAATGAACAGCTAATGGGATCCTAACAAAACAATAAAACTGCTATCAATGCCACTATTAGCATTAGTACTACTACTGCTAGTGGTGCAGCTACTACTAATCGTATTATTATTATTATTGCTTTTACTTCTTCTGTTACTATCCACTTTTCCAACAAGGTAAAAAAAAGGGAGGGGGGGCATTTAGAGGTTTGAAAATGAGTGCATAACTTGAGTAAATGTGCATTTTACCGGTAAAATTGCTGTAATACTGCTACTACTACTACTACTACTACTACCATAACCATATCATAGAGGAGAAAATACTTTGTCTCATCATGTACAGATTTGAGTAAAAAGTGTGTGTTTAGAAATTGTCCTCTAAAACAATCTTCCTGTTAAAGCCCTTTTAGGTCACATTTAAAAATATAAAACATGAAGAAACTTTTTTTTCTTTTTATCATTAACCCCTCTCCTCATCACAGAGAGCAAAAGTTAATTTATTTTTATATTTTTAACCCTAAATGCAGTTTGTTTACATGTGTTACCTTGTCAGTGTGATTTTGTGTTAGTGTGATTTTGTGTTAGTGTGATTTTATGTTAGTGTGATTTTATGTTAGTGTGATTTTGTGTTAGTGTGATTTTATGTTAGTGTGATTTTGTGTTAGTGTGATTTTGTGTTAGTGTGATTTTATGTTAGTGTGATTTTGTGTTAGTGTGATTTTATGTTAGTGTGATTTTATGTTAGTGTGATTTTGTGTTAGTGTGATTTTATGTTAGTGTGATTTTGTGTTAGTGTGATTTTATGTTAGTGTGATTTTGTGTTAGTGTGATTTTATGTTAGTGTGATTTTGTGTTAGTGTGATTTTGTGTTAGTGTGATTTTATGTTAGTGTGATTTTATGTTAGTGTGATTTTATGTTAGCGTGATTTTGTGTTAGTGTGATTTTATGTTAGTGTGATTTTGTGTTAGTGTGATTTTATGTTAGTGTGATTTTGTTTTAGTGTGATTTTATGTTAGTGTGATTTTGTGTTAGTGTGATTTTGTGTTAGTGTGATTTTATGTTAGTGTGATTTTGAGTTAGTGTGATTTTATGTTAGTGTGATTTTATGTTAGTGTGATTTTGTGTTAGTGTGATTTTATGTTAGTGTGATTTTGTGTTAGTGTGATTTTGTGTTAGTGATTTTATGTTAGTGTGATTTTGTGTTAGTGTGATTTTATGTTAGTGTGATTTTGTTAGTGTGATTTTATGTTAGTGTGATTTTGTGTTAGTGTGATTTTGTTTTAGTGTGATTTTATGTTAGTGTGATTTTGTGTTAGTGTGATTTTATGTTAGTGTGATTTTATGTTAGTGTGATTTTGTTTTAGTGTGATTTTATGCTAGTGTGATTTTATGTTAGTGTGATTTTGTTTTAGTGTGATTTTATGTTAGTGTGATTTTGTGTTAGTGTGATTTTATGTTAGTGTGATTTTGTTAGTGATTTTATGTTAGTGTGATTTTGTGTTAGTGTGATTTTATGTGAGTGTGATTTTATGTTAGTGTGATTTTGTTTTAGCGTGATTTTATGTTAGTGTGATTTTATGTTAGTGTGATTTTATGTTAGTGTGATTTTGTGTTAGTTTGATTTTATGTTAGTGTGATTTTATGTTAGTGTGATTTTGTGTTAGTGTGATTTTATGCTAGTGTGATTTTATGTTAGTGTGATTTTATGTTAGTGTGATTTTGTGTTAGTGTGATTTTATGTTAGTGTGATTTTGTTAGTGATTTTATGTTAGTGTGATTTTGTTAGTGTGATTTTATGTTAGTGTGATTTTATGTTAGTGTGATTTTGTTTTAGTGTGATTTTATGTTAGTGTGATTTTATGTTAGTGTGATTTTGTTTTAGTGTGATTTTATGTTAGTGTGATTTTATGTTAGTGTGATTTTGTGTTAGTGTGATTTTATGTTAGTGTGATTTTGTGTTAGTGTGATTTTATGTTAGTGTGATTTTGTGTTTGTGGCAGCCACATCTCTGTCGCTCTGTCCCAGGGCAGAGTGTTCAGTAAAGACTGATGCATTATTATTTCATTGTTTCTTCATGAACTTTTCTGCCTCTCGCCGTTGTCTTCTGCTGCTGCTGCTGCTGAAATATTCCATCGACGGTTCAAAAACTCTGAGCGAGCACATATCGGCGCCGGACCCTCATTCGATTCAATTCAATTACCACAGCCCTGTACACAATCCACCAGAGACGGGCCGCTCCGGATGCTCATTTCAACTCCTCTTCCCTCAAATCCCCGCAGAAATCTCCCCCCCTGCTCCGACAATGCACTTTTTCCCATTTGGAAAAAAAAAAAAAGAGAAAGAGAATCAATATCTGCTTTCAATACACGCGGACGCCGATCGATACGAGGCCCGCGCTCCTCTTTTCACTCCTCCAGCTCGGTAAACGGTAAACAGAAACAATGCGCTGTGGTTATTGGGAGGTCAGGGAGCAGCCGGAGCACAGAATAGGGGCCCAGGATGGAGAGCGCTTCACCGGGAATCACACTCGCACGCACACACACACACACAGCACACAAAACATCCTCGTACGGTGACAAAAGAGGCTCAAAAACCCATGTTTACACTTCAGCCTCATTTGGATTCTGGAGTTTTTTTATTTATTTTGAAGGTTGATGGAGGCTTGATCAGAACGGGAGGAAAATGCAACGTGAGCTGAGAGGAAATGGTTTAGGGAAAGGTAATGAAATGGTTTTGGATGCTTGTTTTTTACATATCGCTGTATTTGAAGTACTTTGCACCAAAATGATGTCTCTTTTCATGGCTTATTGCAGACCGCTTTACACTGTGCACTATAAAAAAGTTTGCTAGGACTTTAAAAATGACCATTTTGCACATTATTTACAACTGCCTTTGTAAATAATGCACAAAATGGTAAATTTAAATGTAAATATTATGCTTTTATTTATATTTTTAAGCCAATCTTAGAACAGCAGCATATTTTACAACCTTTGAAAACATTTGACTAAAAGAAGACATTTTTAATTAATACTTTACTGGTGCCATAAAGGAATAAGTGAAGAAACCAGCAGTGGAAAAAAAAAAAAAAAAAGCTGTTTACTTCCTTAAACTTTTTGTATGATGCCATTTTACTACGTAATGGATAAATGAATGAGAGCAGACTGGATGTAGAGGGGATGATTGTGTTAAAGTGTCAGTGTCTCTGAGCGTTAACTCTGCGACTGACGACAAATCATCCTCTGCTTTAGATCCAACCCACGGAGAAAATAAGACTGTTCTCACCAAATGTGATCTTTAATGGACTAAAACAATCTAAACCAAGTCTAAACCAGGACTAAACCAGGACTAAACCAAGTCTAAACCAGGACTAAACCAGGTCTAAACCAGGACTAAACCAGGTCTAAACCAGGACTAAACCAGGACTAAACCAGGACTAAACCAGGACTAAACCAAGTCTAAACCAGGACTAAACCAGGACTAAACCAGGTCTAAACCAGGACTAAACCAGGACTAAACCAGGTCTAAACCAGCACTAAACCAGGACTAAACCAGGATTAAACCAGGTCTAAACCAGGACTAAACCAGCACTAAACCAGGACTAAACCAGGTCTAAACCAGGACTAAACCAGGATGAAACCAGGATTAAACCAGGTCTAAACCAGGACTAAACCAGGACTAAACCAGCACTAAACCAGCACTAAACCAGGATTAAACCAGGTCTAAACCAGGACTAAACAAGAGTTAGGGATCAACAAAAATAAATAAATTAATAAATAAATAATAATGATAATAAAAATGCAATGATAACGGACAAGACAGAAACTAAACCAGGACCAAACCAGGTCTAAACCAGGACTAAACCAGGACTAAACCAGGACTAAACCAAGTCTAAACCAGGACTAAACCAGGTCTAAACCAGGACTAAACCAGGTCTAAACCAGGACTAAACCAGGACTAAACCAGGACTAAACCAGGACTAAACCAAGTCTAAACCAGGACTAAACCAGGACTAAACCAGGTCTAAACCAGGACTAAACCAGGACTAAACCAGGTCTAAACCAGCACTAAACCAGGACTAAACCAGGATTAAACCAGGTCTAAACCAGGACTAAACCAGCACTAAACCAGGACTAAACCAGGTCTAAACCAGGACTAAACCAGGATGAAACCAGGATTAAACCAGGTCTAAACCAGGACTAAACCAGGACTAAACCAGCACTAAACCAGCACTAAACCAGGATTAAACCAGGTCTAAACCAGGACTAAACCAGGATTAAACCAGGTCTAAACCAGGACTAAACCAGGTCTAAACCAGGACTAAACCAGGATGAAACCAGGATTAAACCAGGTCTAAACCAGGATTAAACCAGGACTAAACCAGGACTAAACCAGGATTAAACCAGGTCTAAACCAGGACTAAACCAGGTCTAAACCAGCACTAAACCAGGACTAAACCAGGACTAAACCAGGACTAAACCAGGACTTAACCAGGACTAAACCAGGACAAATCTAGGAGATAGGGATCAACAGAAAAATGCAATGAAAAAGAAGCACAAGCCAGAGACTAAACCACAACTAATCCAGGTCTAAACCTTTTAGTGTCACCACAGTCAGGCTTTACGTCAGATGCCCTTCTTTTCATTTATCCAGGCTTGGGGACTGTCCTGAGACCTCCTCTGGCTGCATTAATATAAGCAACATTGCACTGGGAACATAAAAAAAACCTTACTCTAAATGTTTTTGTGCTGTGTGTTGTGCTGTGTGCTGTCCCACCCCAGGACACTCTCACTCTCACAGTCCGCTCCTCTCTGCTTCCTCTGAGGGGCCCTCTGTGTGGAGAGCGCCGGGCCCCGTGCCAGCACCCCCCCACCCCCCCACCTGCCGCCTGGGCATCATGTGGCGCCCCTCTCAGCCCCCGCCGCCTGAAGGGTCCAGCAGCGGGGGCGCCCTCCACGACGTAGGGGACCCCGCGGAGCTGTTGTCTCGCGCTAAAGCCGGATGACAAACAAAGCGCTGAAGGGGCTGCACATCATTTTCAAGTTTATGACTCGCTAATGTTGGTAATTACACGGGACAAAATTAATTGAGGGTTGGGCAGAGGCTGGGGTCACAGAAAGCAGTTCTCGTGCCGTACTTACTGATCTGAAGTCTTTGGAAAGCGAAACAAAAGAAGATCGCTTATGCTTTGCTAACAACGGTTGTAAGATGATGCAGTTCCCGTTAGCATCTGCAGGTGGAGCTTATCCCAGCAACAATGGGCCTTAGGTGGGGTAAAGTTTGGACAGAGGCTAGTTAGTTGCAGGGCAGGCACATTTTCTTTACAAATACGTCACTTTGAAATCTTCAGGAGCACCTTGTTGTTTGTGCACCCGGGCCCAGTGCTGTGTCCGGAGTGCTCAGATGTTTTTGTATAAATCATCCATACTCTGCCGATCCTCGTGCGCTTCATTTGTGCTTCACTTGTTTCTGTGTAGCTCAGTTGTGCGTGAGATCGAGTAAACTCAGTGATAATATCAGTGCTGAAACCTGCGTCACAGAGAAGGACTCCACTCTTTTACAGTGAAGCCCGAAATTTAGTGATGGGTCGGTCGCGAAGGATTTGTTCATTTTGGGTGAAAGCATCAAAGAGGACGATGATTCAGAAGTGTAATCAAGTCAGAAGTTTATTCAGTAAAAACACAGGTAAGGTTACAGTCAGCAGAATGAGCACGCTCCTAAAGAGGCGTGTCCTCAGCTTTTTATATTATGTATGACGATGTATGACGATCTCTGCATGGCATTATCTTCTTGGCTTCGAGTAACTTTTTTGTGCATAGGGCAGGGCCACAAAAAGTTCTCAGTTTCTGCAGAGTCTTCCCACCATCGACAGGAGCCCCCCCTGCAACCTTGGGTCTGATAACTTTGTAGCACGCTCCTTATTTGTGCCATATTTGGAATGCACCTAAGAGTAGAGTGACCTTAGAGTGAAAGAAGAAAAACATCACATAAAATCAAAGTATTATTATTACTAATGTTGAAGCGTTATTAACCTTAGCAGTAGTACATCAAAATATAAGTTTAATGGTAATACGCAAAGCTAAATATAGAAATACTCCATACATACTTATTTATTTTGTATTAGGTTGTATATTTATGATAAAGTTTTTTGAGTTTTGAGGCCAGATTTTTACTGCTGAATAAAGCCCTGCTTTTTGTAAGGGTTGTGTTTAAATTTAAAAAAAGTCAAAATGTGTCCTTTTTTATGCTTAATTATAGCTGTGTTTATATGCTGTGTGTAGTAGAGTGGTTCTGTAAGTGAGTCAGTTTGTTGGGTAGTTTCAAAGCATCGGAAATTTGGAATTCTTCATTACAATCCATGTATTTACATGTATGAGTACACAATACAATTTATTTTTCAAAACTGTGCTACATTTAGCTGAAATATAAACGATATAGTTGGTAAAATAATAACTAGGGAGCCAAAAGAGCCGAACCAAATGACCCTGCTCCCTGAAATGAGCCAAAATTCCAATCACTACCAAAATTATTCGCACCCCTGGTAAATTCACATGCCACTTTTTGTTCAAATATTAAAAAAAGCTCCACAATGACACCTCTTGTCCATCGTTATTATCTTTTGGGAGAAGCCTGTGTCATTTCTGGTAAAAAAAAAAACTTATTGGTTGAATGAAAGTAACTTTAATGCAGAATTTGCCAGAGGTATGAATAATTTCGGGCTTCACTGTATCTGTTAGCTTTGTGTTCCTGTCAGTGGTGGAATGTAACAAAGTAAAAGTACTTAATTGCTTTATTTAAGTACAATTTTCGTGTATTTGTACTTTATGTGAGTGCATTTTAGAGCAAGCAGCTGAAGATTTTACTCCACTACTTTAATTAGTTTGAAGTAAAAAGTATTTTGAGTCGCTGTGCCGTCGTAGTACTTCAGTATAAAAGATGCAGTAAAGTAGTACTCTTCAGAAAAACTTCACCTACAGATTCAGTCTTTTCTGTTGTTAACGTTGAGTTTTCAGCACAGTTTTTCAGCAAAATCCTTCACATTTAACACATTCATTAATTCTTGAATCTGTGCAAAATACTTTTACTTTTTACTCGCAAGTACATTTCAATGGAAGTACTTTTATTCCTCCTCCATCACTGGTTCCTCTCAGCCGCGCTAATCAAGCATCATATCCCAAACTTGAATAACGAAGTCGGCAAGACACATCACGAGAAGGACACAGGAAGCGTCCGAAACAGGTAAATGTACGAAAACACAGTGCTGCTCTGTTTAAAAGGAAATCTATATAATAAAAATATATATATATCTGTCATTACTATCGGTGTGAGAAAGGGTCGCACCTCATGAACACATTTAGTTTAATAAAAAGAACATAAAAATAAAGTATGACAATCAGTGTCTTTTTTTTTTTTTGTGATCAGATTTTTATTTCCATTTTCAACAGGAAACAATAACAAACAGAGGCCACATTTTATTTTACACTACACTTGTTAATACAATTGTATCTCCCTCATTAATTACAGTGTAACAAACTGTGTAACTAAATGTAATAACATGTAACTACATTGTACTTACATGATGGAATTAAGTGTAAGTTAAGCTGGGGACACACTACACGATTTTCTCAGTGGTTACAGATTCTGAAAAGACTAGGAGCACACACTAACGACTGGTTTCAGCAGATTTAGTTCTGACGACTGAAAGACTGGGGCTCACACATTTAACGACTGCGCCTCACACACTACAAGATCTGTAACTGCAACTGACGGCAACCAAACGCAGCAAACTCTGGCGGGGAACTTGCGAGAACTAAATGGTAAACAAACATGGACGCTCCCTGGGTCGCTGTTGCCGTTGTGTGCGCAGCAATCTGTTTGGAAAAAGGGAAAGAAAAAATGTCTATGTATCTAGTTTCGCTTGGGTAGCGCTCAACTTTCTTCGGTGTTTGCCATGGTTGTTTATGTTTTCTTCTTCTTCAAATTTCCGCTTATATTTTCCCGCCGCTTCCTGTTTCTTCGTCTGCGTCCTGATGCTATTTCCTGTGTCCTATCAACTGTTTTTCATCGGCCGCTGGACTCCATGAATTCCCAGTTGGATGTAAACAGCCCACACTACAGGAGTGCGTCCAGAGTCGGCTTTAAAATTCAAACATGTTTGATTGCTTGCGACTGACGTCAGGCCAGGTTTTTGCGGCGCACACACATAACGACTCGAGTCTTTGAACATCACACACTAACGGATTTCAGGGCCGACTGGTGATTACGATTACGATTCAACTGTGAATCGTTATAAAATCGGGCAAAAAAATCGTGTAGTGTGTCCCCAGCTTTAGGGTTAGGGTTTGTTAATTCCATCGTGTAAGTACAATGTAGTTACATGTTATTACATTTAGTTACAGTTTGTTACATTGTAATTAATGAGGGAGATGCAATGTAAAAAGTGTAGTGTAAAATAAAGTGTTACCCAAACAGAATACTATTATATAATTACCCACCCACCCCTGAAAAAAAGCTCAGTCACAACCCACCACCTTTTCTGAATTTCTGTTTTGTAATATTAATTATTATGCAATAAAAACTGTGTACTGATACAATAACCACACTGATGTATGTATTGTGTATGGTTTTGTCGATATGAAGTTGTTGAATCGGCTCAAAACAATCCTGGTCGATGTGTATCATATCATAGCAAAATCATATTTCTATAACATTACAACACATTTACAATGCCATATTTATATAATAATCACAAATCTTAAAGCTTAGTTGTTAGTACGCACTTTAGTTATTTTTGAGATCATCTATTTTAGATAAAGTATTTGTTATATTTTTCTCCTTGGCTGCATGTATTTTAGCCACTGATAATTCTGTGTTAATGATATCGTAAAAAGTGTTGAAGAGGATACAAAAGTGAGTTTGTCCGGTGACAGAGCAAGAATTTTCTCTGCAGCAGTTGCCTCGACAGTAAAACCAGCTTTCTCACCTTCGATTTGATACCAATACCGAATATCGATACCACCCCTTACAGTCTCAACCATTGTTTTTTTGTAAATTATAAAAGCCTATATGCTTACACATGTTATAATAATGGCTTCTTTATGCCACTGAAGCAGAACACAGTGGACTGAGCTGGTCCTGCTGTTGTAGAGCAAGGATCCAGTGGAATTTGTATTAATAACACTGTTTGTCGTTACTACTAAAGTATCGATACGTTCAGATTGGTATCGATACCGCAATTAAATCACAGGAATCAAATGTATCGATAATTTTGGTATCATTTCGCACATCCCTAGTAAAACCTATTTCTGTGAAAAAGTCCAATCAGATAAATGTGAAAAATCATTAAGTGGGGGAAAAACTAAAATCCCTGTCCAGTAATTTTGCTAAATAAGAAATTTCCAAAATATAACAAATCCTTTACAGTCCCAAAACATATGTTTAAAACTTTACTGTGTTTTGAAGATTAATATAAAAGCATACAAACAGTTTAAACATCTAACGCACTGCAAGCTGTGTATTGGTTTTATTTGCGCTTTATATCCTACCTGTGGCTTTTTTTTTTTTTAAATATATCTACAGTGAATCCCGAAATTATTCATACATCTGACTTAAAGTTACTTTCATTCAACCAGCAATTTTTATTTATTTTTTATTATTATTATTTTGACTAGAAATGACACAGGCTTCTCCCAAAAGATAATAAGACGATGTACAAATTTTGGAAATAAATATTTCTCAGCTTTTTTTTTTTTTTTTTTTACATTTGAACAAAAAGTGGGACGTGGATTTGCGAGGGGTGTAAATAATATTCACTGTATATATCTTTTTATTGTTTTTTTTGTTTGTTTTTTTAATACACAAAAAGAAACAAAATCTCCAGTTATGCAGAAGAATGAAAAGTAATGTTCATTCAGCAGAGACAAAGATATATAACTTACATATAATCAATTAAAAAACACAAAACATAAATTTAAGTGTCATATATTTAAGTATTCACGTTTTACCTTGTTAGAATACTCAATGAAAGGTTCCCATATTACATAAAAAGTATCCGCTTTAAGTTCAAATTTGATCTTTTCTAATTGGAGGTGCTTCTTGTAACAAATTAGAATAAGTTGGAGCATATACCTGTGGCTTTTTGGGCAAATTAAGAATAAAATCCGCGGCCACATTTGGCCCCTGGGCTGTAGTTTGGACTCCCCTGCTGCAGACCTTATCTTAAACTTTTCTCGAGAGCGTCTGCACATAACTCCAAGTCTCGTGGCAAGTTTATGACCCGCTAATGTTGGTAATTACATGGATTTAATTAATCGAGGGGCGACGGTCGGGCGAAAGGAGTTTGGAAGTAGCCTGGAAAGGACAAAAAAAAGTGACAATAGACAAGTTAGCCCCCAAACTAAAAGCGAGAGACAAGCAATGAGGAAAGAAGTGTTTGTTATCACGGTTCCAGTGCATTGACTTTTACTGCCCGGGGAGAATTTAGTGGCTCTCAGTATTGCGTGCAAGAGAAAATGCGAGTCTCCGGGAAGCGCTGCCATTACGATCAACCCCTTGCTGATACCTAATATGGTCGCGCACTTCACCCCCGTGACTTCGCCAAAGTGTCTGTAATCATATTATTGTAAATGTTGGCGCAGTTAATTGCATGGAGAAGAAAATGGTCTACGCTTGGCGGGTTATGGGGGGGAATTTTTTGAAAGTTTGTTTGGCCCCTGGAGTATTGCTGGAGCTAATAACAGCGAGATGTAGAGAGAAAGAGAGAGGAAGGAGGAGAGCAGAGGGAGGGCCGACATTTAACCGCGAGTGTTTTTGATGCGGCGCACAGAAGCCATAAAGGAAAAGAAAAAAGAAAAACCTATACGCCATTGTTGATGTAAATGGCCGCTCGAGTGTTTTTTGAATTTTGCAGCGGGTCGCACACACAGGCGCTGCTTGGATGCTTCTGCAAAATGGTGACAACAAAACTCTGTGTCGTGCTATGAGGGAGACATGAAAATTAACTGAGGCGCAATGTAACAAGCTGTGATTGAAATTGTAAATGGCATCAAATGAGACAAATCAGCGGCTAATTGTGCATCTGTATTCCGTATTGGATTTTTATTGGTACCTTATTTTCTTTGCCTTTTTTCTCAGGCCAAACGTAATAACTGTATGTTCAGAGCGAAAGGGAATCGACAGAGCTGCACCAATCAGGTTAAATGTGAAATTAAAAGTGACGTATGCAATTTTATAATAGGCGCAGCTTTAAAGCACTGAAGACTGTGTAACATAATGAAACTATAAAGTGTAATAGGTACTACCAAAGGACAAAACATATATATGAGGAATTATGTATCAACAAATCCTTCTGTAAAAGCTTTCGAACTATAGTTAAGTACAAGCCTGGAGAGTTTGGAGGTTGACCTTTGAAATTAATGTTTCCAATACAAATATATGGACACAAGTGACTACGTAAATTAAACTAAACTCCTTCATGTGTCACATATAGATATTTGTTTTATTTCAGTGTTAAAGTCTCATGTTAAAGAAGAAAACTGTCCCAAAACTTCAACATTAACCTCACATTACAGACATGAACAGACCACCCAGAAAAATACAAAAAGCATTAAAAAATATAAAAAAAATAAATGTATAATTACCAAAAATCACTTAATCAGTTGAAATGTTGATGTTTACAAGTCTGGCCTAGCAGTGGTTCTCAATCTGTGGTGCAGGACTCTTTCACAGTTCAAGTCTTGATTTGGAGCCAGTTTCATTTCCTTTTTTTTTTTTTTTTTCCTGCTTTGTTTTTCTTTTGTATTGGATTTTTTCTGAGTTTTATCCCTTGGTGTAGCGTTAGAGAACCTGGCTTGGATCTGGCTTCGACCTTGTTCAGTCCTGGTTTTGTTAAAATGATACTTGGAGAGGCAAATGTTTGTTGGTGTGAAAAGTCTGAAAATCGCTGGCCCACAAGGAAAAGGCTATATGTGGGATTTTTAAACACATAAAGTAAAAAAAAATAAAATAAAGAAAAAATCTAAGGAAAACAAATTCTCTGAAACCAACTAAAAATCTCTTATTGTTTATTATAATTGAACTTTGTCTAAATGATTACCCACAGAAACAAGCAGCTCTGTGACAAAGCAGTGTGAGGTCACTGAGAGGTCAGAGGTCAGCCTGGTTTGTTGTGGAGTCTTATCTCGGGTCGCGCCTCGTCGGAGCTGAAACTTTGTTCCTTTTACGACGTCGCACATCAGACGGAGAGCTCCTGCTGTGAACTTCTGCAGCACTGGGTCCAAAACTGAGGCCAGAGCCGTGAGCAGTAGAACAACACAGCTGTGCATGAGACAGCAGCACATCTGTATGCAGATAATGTAGGGCCCCAGGATTTCAGAATGGGCCCTAGAATGTTTCATAACTTTATTGGGCCCATTCAGCACTACAGGTTCTTGCATTAATCTTTTTTATTTTTATTTTTTTTAATTACAAAATATGAAATGCACAATTAAAAGTTCCATGATCCTATGACCGTTGGAACAAATTTATAAAATTTTGCTCTTTTACTTATTGTTTTATAATAATTTGTGTATTTATCTTAAGAAAAAAAACATGATTTGTTTTTTTCTTTTTGTTATGAGTTTAAAAATTGAACAGGATTTAAAATTGAATTTATGTTAAAAGCTCTTTTCTACAACATAATTATGTGCTGCTCCTAATTATTATGAATATTTAAACACAGACTTTACCATGGATGAACAAGGGCCCACTCTAATGGGCCCCTAAACCTCCTGGGCCCCAGGACAGTGGCACTGACTGCACTGGCTGCACTGTCTGACGTTACGCCTCTGTGTGTATCATGTATTTCGGTCAAAATACTACTAATAAATAGACTGAACTTACAATGAAGCCCGAAATTATTCATACCACTGGCAAATTCTGACTAATGCTGCGTTCACACCGGACGCGTTTGAGGCGTCTGGGGCGTCTGGGGCGTCTGGTTTTCATGTTAAGTCTATGTAAACGCGCGTCTAGACATCCTGCGGCGCGAATCAAGCGTCCAGCGCGGCGCGAATCGGGTTTTGACGCGCGAATAGCGCGGCGCGAATTGAGCGTCGACGCGTCTGACGCGCGAATCGAGCGTCTGACGCCCGAGTTGAAAAATCTGAACTTTGGCGAATATTCGCGGCGCGTTAACCAATCAGGATCTAGCTCCTGCAGTGCCGTGGGAGGACGTAGGAAGCGGAGGTCCATCAAAACAATCACAGTGGACTTATCGAAGCTGTCAATGTGAACGTGGAGCTATAGCTACAGCCTACAGCAGCTCTGCTACTTTTATAAAGACAGCAGTCAAAAAGACAGTAACAAGACATAGAGGGGACCTTAACTTTAGCGTGTGCTGAGCTGAGCTCGTTGGATCAGCAGTTACTGCTCTCCCCAAAACAACAGCAAAAACAGTCTGTACTGACTGCTAGCCTATAACCCGCTAAAACCACTAGAGACCGCTATTAAACAAGAAAAAACTCTTCCATCTCCGCTCTGCTGCTGGTGTTGAGTGCCTAAAAACAGCAGTAGTGTCCTGGGGACATGTCCTCGCACCGACCCGGGACACAGGTGAGCAAACCGGCGTGGCCTCAGTTGAATTTAGCCTTGAATGAGCGGCCATTACCCTGGAACAACAGACTCCTCCCATGATGCAAATTCACACCTGAACACATTTGTTTTGATGCGTGAACAGAGCAAAATTGGACGCGCGAATGAAGCGTCTGACTTCAAAATGTTCAAGCGTCCAACTAGACGCGTCGGACACGAATTTGACGCCTCAAACGCGTCCGGTGTGAACGCAGCATTAAAGTTACTTTTATTTGACTGGAAATGACAGAGGCTTCTCCCAAAAGATAATAAGACGATGTACAAGAGGTATCACTGTGGAAAAACAATATTTCTCAGCCTTTTTTTTTTTTTTTTTTTGGTCAAAAAAACAACTTGCTGTTTGAATAAAAGCAACTTTAAGTCAGAATTTGGCAGGGGTATGAATAATTTTGGGCTTCACTGTATATTACACTTTACAAGCTTTTCAGTCAAGGATTGAACCGACAACTTTTGTGTTAGTGAGCAAACATCTCTGAGCTACAGACATAGCTGTGATAGTTTGATAAAGAACATTTACACCCAATTCACACTGAAGCTGTTGCGTGTCTGAAAAGTGTCCCGTACGACCTCCGCAAGAAACAGATGCAATGCAAGTCAAAGCGTGAGTTCACTCCGGCCGTGTTGCAGTTTGTGTCTGTGTCCAGCGACAGAAATATGGATCAAGTCGGATGCCAGAGCCATCATGCGTAAAGTTAAACAGAGCAGATCAAGTCAGACAGGAAGTCAGACCCAGGACCAGTGAAGAGGATCTTTTACATTTCTGAACAAAAACGCTTGTGCAGCCTCTTGCTCGCCTTAACTGAGGACACGGGTCACAAATGACATCGGACACCATTCTACCTGAGTAAAAACAAAGTATTTATATAAGTAGTGTCCTTACCCAAGCTCAAAAGTCACGAAAATAATCTCCAAATGAACAGGAGATTGTGGTCAGAGGCAGACATACTTTTTTTTACCTGCAGTTCTCTGTATACATGGTTATTACTGTGTGACTGGATGTGAATCTGGCTTATTGCTATGCCGTGGATTTTGACTCTTGCCTGGTTTTAATTTTTTTTTTTTTTTTTTTTTTTTTTTTTTTCCCAACATGTGTCTATAGTTCACTTTTTTATGTATTTAAACATCATGGCAACATATATAATTTACATTTTTAATGGATAACAAGCTTTAAAAAACTCATAATAAGTGACTGTAAACACTATATTTTGTGTTTTGTATTTTATATATATATTTTTGGCCATTTTGTAGGCTTTATTGACAGGAGACATTTGGCAAATTGTGGGAGTCTGGACTGAAACCCACTAAGCTGAGGCAGCCAAGGCAGCTGTGCCACTGAGCCATACGGTGGACGTGTTTTGTTAAAAATCTTTTTACATAATTCCAGCTGCTTATTGTTCAAAGTCATTTTGGTAACGCTCAGTGCTCCCAGTCCACACGCCCAGACTCTGAACACAACACTCAGCTGTCACTTTTAATGTTTATGGCAAAAAGCTAATATCACTGCAGACCGTTTGACGTCAGCAATAATTAAATTTAAGTGTTTATATTCTGCAAAATCAACTTTTCTGTGCTTTCTCTCATGTTATAATGTTGTTCCCTCCAGTGGCGTAAGGTGGTAATGTGGGGCCCCAGTGCAGTTTTCAGAATAGGCCCCAAAGTTTTGAACCACATCCAGGAAGTCTGTACATCATATTTAATACTTTTAAGTTGTAAAACGTGCACTGTATCTTCTTAAAGTCGACTAAGACTTTCTTTAAAACATGTCAGTGCCACAGAAAAATTTAGTTCATTTTTGTTCACATTTTGTAGACATTAAGTCAAAGTTATGAAGGAATTATGCATATCATACATTTTTATATTTTTTTAATTATAAGAAAAGTTTTTTTTTGTTTTTTTGTTTTGCCCAGACTGAACATAACCTTCTAATTCTCAGGACCCCCTCATGTCCTGGGCCCCTGTGTTACGCCCCTGGTTCCTTCATCAAAAACAGACCTGGAGTTGTGTTTTGTTTCATTCACGCCTGTTTGAGTAATCCTGTATTCTCTGGTGCTGAGTTTCTGAGACTTCAGAACGCTCGGTTACACAAACCCCGCCCACTCCAGGAAGCACTGACCAATCAACAACAAGTCCTCTACATCCAGTCTGCTCTCATTCATTTATCCAAAAAAAAAAGGTGTACAGCTCTTTTTCCACTGATTCCTCACAGACATTTTTACTTTTGGAGTAAAATGACGTCAGACAAAATGCGCAAAGAAGTAAAAAAGCTCTTTTTCTTTGATTATATGTTCACAACAATCTGCATGACCTTTCTGAGGCCTCATAACGCTCGGTTACACAAACCCTGCCCACTCCAGAAAGCAAAAAATTCCACTGATTCCTTACAGACATTTTTCATTTTGGCGTAAAATGGCATCAAATAAAAAACAAATTTCTTACAGTTCTGTTCAAAAGACTGAAACACTCTGCTCTCCGCTGGTCTCTTACCCTGTTGTTTTATTTATTTATTTATTTTTGGTTTTGTTTTGTTTTAATGGAAGTAGTAAAAGCATGATACAGCCCCTTTAAACACATTTTTCCAAGTGTAACTAGACTCACACTGAACACTGAATAAATGTCAAGACTAGAGCACTATCTCATGCAGTAAAAATACCCTGACTGTCCAAACCCTCGTGTCCCGCTCTCTCTCCTCTCTCTGTGTGTCCCGGGGCAGGCCTCAGTTCCCGGGCCGTCCCTCTGAACATTATTCATGTGCCAGCTCATCGCGGAGCCTCATTTAGCACAGCCTCATCTGGACCATCATCAATATCTGAGTAAAGAGGCCTACGAGGGGGGAAGACCCGACCTGCTGTGGGTCACGCCTCACTGTCCCACTCTGGACGGGACACCCCGCTAATGAGGAATGACTGGTTTCATAAAAGTGTTCTCATCAAACCTGCCGCATGGATTTGATAGAGAAAGATTGGATATTATTGTATCTCTGTCGGCGCTAGAACAGAAGCCTTTAAAAACATTATGTGACTAAAAGAGAATGTTTTTAATAAATGCTTTACTAGTGCTATAAAAAGACCAGCAGAGGCCAGATTGTTTTGAACATATAAGCAAAGAAAAAGAGCTTTTTTACTTCCTTAAACTTTTTGTCTGACGTCATTTTACTCCAAAAGTAAAAAAATGTCTGTGAGGATTCAGTGGAAACAGAGCTGTACACTGTTTTTTGGATAAATGAATGAGAGCAGACTGGATTTTTGCTGTTTGGTCAGTGCTTCCTGGAGTGGGTGGGGTTTGTGTAACCGAGCGTTCTGAAGTCTCAGAAACTCAGCGCCAGAGAATACAGGATTACTCAAACAGGCGTGAACAAAACAAAACCCAACTCCAGGTCTGTTTTTGATGAGGGGAAAACATTATAACATGGAAGAAATGTAGCATTTTCTTTATTATTTTAGTTTTAAACACTATAATATTTTGGATTTTGTATATCATTTAGTTTTAATTAGAGTTGGAAAAAATAATTGTTTTTCTGATACATTTATTGTTTCTTTAAAAACATTTTGAATCAATTCAGAAAAGCCAATAATCAGAATTTTGTAAAGACTACAAATGATTAAAGTGGGCTGTGTCCAATACAAATCTTATGTTACTGGGCTGCTTACAGAATTTGCAACTGCAACACATGAATTATTAGTTGTGTAGTTTTGTTTTTTGGAGTAGAAGGTGTTTAAAATTACCTTCCAGATATAAAATATACAATTAAAATGAATTTCTGTTGAAGAATTAAAGCTGACATGAACCAGAAAAGTGTCTGATGCATCACTTTTGAATCGAGTCATGGGCCGCTGAATCAAAATCAAAGCCCAAAGATTCCCACCCCTGGTATTAATCCAGCCACATGGGGTCATGAGCCAGGTGCACTCTTTGTGCCAGTCCCAAGCCTCGCTAAATGTAGGCAGTTGTGTCAGAAGGAAAACCCCAGAAGGAAAAGGCTGAAAGGAAACACATATGTCAGAATTACTGTTTAAAAACATCCAAAAACATACAGTAATGTAGTTTTTGCACAAAGAACTTTGAGCAGATATCATGACCACACACTGCTGAAAAAATATTCTGCCTCTGGACAAAAATATGCCACACATTTCAAACAAGAATCCAGGAGAAAAAGAAAGGTGAGTTTAATTTCATTGTAGATTTTTCTTTGGCTGGAGGAGCTGGTGTTGTCTCATTATCCCGCAGTATCAGGTCTAATCAGGAGCGACCACACAACGCACCGCCACCGTGCCTCCAAGACATTCATTTCCATGGGTTTTCTTATTTATGGAGATACTCAGCGGAGAGGCTGAGACAGGACAGATAAGATGAGGAGGGAACGGGCGGAGGAAGTGATTAGCAGCCGAAGCTACACGCGATAAACAAAGAAATGTGGTCCCAGAGTCACTCCGGCTTCGGAAACAAAATACTCTGTTGGTAAGTATGTGTTTTAAGACTTATTTCTCGAGTTACATTCAAATACGTTGACATAATGTTGGTACATCCACAAATAATAATAATAATAATAATAAGTCAGACATATAGCCCTATAAACCTAAAATTTGGTGTATTTTGTTTCCAGAAATTAGCCATAGCATAGCAACAGGCGTGTGCTAATGCTAATGCTTCAAAGCTATTTTAACCAATTTGGTGTGTTTAATTACGATTTTCCTGTTTTATACAAAGAAGTTAGTTCGGTATCCCTTTGCTTAAATGTAGTTTCTATGGGTGGAACAATCACAAATGGGGTAACCAATCAGAGAAACCAAAGGCAGGACGTAAGCAGTGCACCGCTGACCCAAACAAACATGGTGGATTGCCGTTTTTGCCATTAAACAGCAGAATATGTTGTGTTATGCACAGCTCTCTCCTTATTTGTGAACGGGGACAGCAGCAGAAGCCAGTTGTACAAAGACTTGTGGAAAAAGTGAGTTTGTTTGAATGTGGTGGTTACGTGGGACGTCAGAGGGACTTTACTGTTGTTAAAATGGAAACAGGACGAAGACAAAAATCCCACAGACAAGGAGGACTTCAGCAGAACCAACAGATGATGAAGGAAAGCACTAAACGCTGATAATCAGGTGAAGAGAAGTTATTAAATTAGCTCAATGGTTAGCTTTCATATTTGTAAGATGTGCTGGCTCTGATAGGCCAGTTCCAAATCGATCAGAGGAAAACGCTTGCCTCCAAGAAAGGAACCAGACTGTCCTGCTTTCGAAAAGAAAGTACGAGAGGCTAAGTCAGGAGTTCCTTGCTGGAGATGAGCCTAATGTGCATGCTTTGTTGAGGGAAACTGGAGAAACCGCACCTAGAGAGAGGGATAACACGCAAACTCCACACAGAAAGGCACTGGTCCAGGAATTGAACCCGAAACCTGAAAAGGAAAGCAGAAAGGAAAGAAGATAATGAGTCACAAAGTTTGATAACAGGAATAAAACATGTCATTATTTTAATAGTGGGCTGCATATTTTAAATTTTGGAAACCTTCTGCATATTCATAACCTGGAAATATTAATTATTAACAGCAATGGGCCGAGTAAGGTTCAGCCCAGGTTACTCAGGTCTGAGGATAAATTTAGTGCGAGGTGAGCGAGCCCCCTGTAGGAGGGAGGACAGAGGACAACAGA
Organism: Bostrychus sinensis; assembly: GCA_020698575.1. Taxonomy (NCBI): domain Eukaryota; kingdom Metazoa; phylum Chordata; class Actinopteri; order Gobiiformes; family Eleotridae; genus Bostrychus; species Bostrychus sinensis. The sequence goes on along the minus strand of CM036245.1, from coordinate 6,130,763 downwards.
GGGGCAGAAGTCTTTGTCCCGCTGTGTTAAAACGCTGACTGTGGTGTTCTGTGATTGGCAGGACCCTCTCTGCTCCTCTGACATGCTTTTAGTCCATTTGTCTCCTAACGGGACGTCTCATCATGCCTGTTTTTTTTTTTTTTTTTATAAAGGTCAGCGTTTTCACTCAGCTTTGATATCAACCTGAAGGTTAATCAGGAAACACAGAGGACAGGAGGCTGCTGGGAGTTCTGTTTTATGGACTGTGTGTCTCTGGACTGGAGCATGGCCTGAACAAGGAGGACCAGACTAATGTTTCTGTACTCTTCATTTGGCCTTGAAGTTATTTGTAAAGCAGTGGAGTTCAGAAAAAGACTGCAAAAAGGTAAAAAAAAAATTATAGCTCTTCTGTTCTGATGTAAAGGCTGTTGTTTGGTTTGACTCAGTATAACTCTGCAGATTTGTTAGATATCAGTTTGACTTGTGTGGTCAGGAGGTGAGGTTATTATCACTAATTTGAGCATTGCACAATATGAAATCTATCATATTGACAGATTTCTACAAATCTTCTGTGCAGCATTTTGTAGACGTGGTTCACTTGTGTTTTCAAAGGTCTTCTACTCTGCTAAATTTACTTTTCCTCTCTCTTAACCATGTTATAATGTTGTTTCCACCTCAAAAACAGACCTGGAGTAGTATTTTGTTTCATTCACATGTTTGAGTAATTCTTTATACTGAGCCCGTCTCTTTTGCAAGAACTGAAAACGCTCGATCTCACAGCTCTGCGTAGAAACATGAAACCAGGAAGTGCTCCTGCGCGTTTCTAAAGCCCAGACACCGTCACCGGACTCATTCTGATCATTTCAGCTTTAAACCTCCATCACTACAAAGCAGTCAGCTCATTTATCTGTCTGTTAGCATCATGTCGCTAATAGCTGTGCTAAATAGCCGCACACACACCCCTGCGTCTGTCTGCTTTGTGATCCAAGAGTAGCTTTACTCTTATTTCTCTTTTTATTGTAGTTTGTATGTAATGTGGGTTGTGTTGTTGATGTTTCTTGGCCAGGAGTCCCTTAAAAAAGAATCTCAATGGGACTTTCCTGGTTAAAGAATGGTTAAATTAAAAAAAAAAAAGTAAAATAAAAAAAAAAGTTCTGTCCAGTCCCCACCGGTGCCAGCAGGGGGCAAAGTCAAAGCTACAGCTCTCCAACAAAAAGGTTTTCCACATTTACATTATTTTAAGTTATTAAAGCCTGAAATACTAATGCAAAAGTCCAACACTATCACAAAAAATAGCCTGAAAAAGTTTACTTCACAAATATTCGAGGGAAAAATGACTTATAAGTCAGTAAAAGGCTAAGTGGGCAGCACAGTGGTGATGCAATCCAAAATCAGTCTAACGCAAAGATTTGGAGATTGAGTTAAGTTTAGTGTAGTAGTAGTGGTGGTTGTGTAAATTGTAGTACTTTCTGTCTAAATAAGATTTTGAAAGTGTCATTCATGAGTTTGTAACCACTCGTCTCGACTGTAATGCTGTAAACCACACCTCACTTTGTCTGCAGTTGCTTCAGAACACTGCAGGATCCCACAAACGTCAACACCTGCCACTTCATTTTAGAATTGATTTTAATATTCTTTTATTTATTTTAAGATGTTTGAATAGTCCAGCTCCCTCCTCTCTCTCTCTGACCTGATCCCTTTGTCCCATCACGCACCATGAGGTCAGGGATTTCAGCCGTCCCCAAAACTAAACAGAAACTTTGTGGTTGTGAGCTGTAAAACTCTGAAATTAGCTCCCATTAGAGATTACACAGGCCCAGTCTTGTTTTTATATCTTTTCTCAAAATGCGCCTTTATTCGTTGGCTTATAACACAATATGAGATGTCGACATTTTTATCTCGTTGTTGCTTTTTAGTGGCTCTGTGCTTTTAACGTGTTATTTAATCACTTCGGCCGACTGCAGAGATCTTTTAAAGAGCTTAATAAATAAATTTGGTGGTGTTTGGTGTGTTATGTCATGGTACTAGTATAGGGTGACCGGATTCCTAGACCCAAAAATTGTTTTTTTGTTTGTTTTTTTGTTTTTTTCACAAATCACGTTGCATTTGAACTCACCAAGGGACAAAAAAGCTTCCAACAACCATACAATTTTCTGTCATGTAAGTAAAGTACATGGTGCTAGGGCTTAAGTTTTTAATTTTTATGTCACTTTATTGATAAAATAATGATTTAACTGATATCGGTAATCATTTTAGTGACAAAAGTCTTTTCACAAATGGGTTTCTACTTTCCTGTGCTTCTCTATTGCTTAAAATGGGGACAACTGGGACATGGGTTGTTGAAAAATAGGACTTATGAGTGTTTTTTACAGAAATGTGTTGGGACATGGGACAAGGAGCCTAAAACTGGGACTGTCCCAGGTTAAATAGGGACGTCTGGTCACCCTATACTAGTAGTAAAAGATATTGTTGATGACTTTTAACGGATATATCTCCACAGAGAAGAGTAATTCGACATTAACTCTACTTTGACCCACTGTCTGAGAACCATAGGCAGACTATTGACATTCACCAAAATACTCACTTTAAAAGCCACACACAGTCCTGACTTTGTTGTCGGTATCTCCTCCGTCGTATTTCCTTTATATTTATCAAACCCAGATGAGCTGGTGCTGGAGTTAATGTTGCTCTGATGGCTGCTCGGAGCCTCCAGCTGCAAACAGACCATGGAAATGAAGTGGAAAATGCATGTGATTAGACCAATACAATCTTCTTAGGCTGTGCGAGTGTGTGAACGAGTGTGAGAGTGAGAGAGAGAGAGAGAGATCCTCAACCAGACAGAGACACAGCGGCCGTGATTACATCTGCATCTCCACAGCCCGCATTTGTTTTCATTAGATTGTCATTCCGCCGCATTCGCCTTCACGTTCGCGCATTTCACAGCGTTTGCTTCGGATTATGTGGTAAATGATGCACAGATATTTTACCAGACTTAACTTATACAGAGATGTTCATATTGTTTTTTTTTTTACATATGAGCGCCCTCATGATCCGACTGGGGAGAAGAATCATTTTATCTGAGCATCTGCAAACATGGGAAGCAGCACGGCATAATTATTTTTTGATAACTGGCAGATTTCTTTTTTTTTCTTTCCTGTTGAAGCTGGGTTTACTGATAATATGTAATGGGAATGAAGAAAACTAAAGATGAAGACGTGCTAAACAGCCAACAGATACAATAATAATAGTAGCAGGAAGTTAATGACAAAGTTATAGCAGGTTTCCAAAAGGTAACATGTGAAAAGTTACTATATTGACGTATATACAGTACTATTGAATATTTCTATATTTAGCTTTGCGTATTACCATTAAACTTATATTTTGATATACTACTGCGAAGGTTAATAACGCTTCAACATTAGTAATAATAATACTTTGATTTTATGTGATGTTTTTCTTCTTTCACTCTAAGGTCGCTCTACTCTTAGGTGCATTCCAAATATGGCACAAATAATGAGCTTGCTACAAAGTTATCAGACCCAAGGTTGCAGGGGGGGGGGGGCTCCTGTCGATGGTGGGAAGACTCTGCAGAAACTGAGAACTTTTTGTGGCCCTGCCCTATGCACAAAAAGTTACTCGAAGCCAAGAAGATAATGCCATGCAGAGATCGTCATACATCGTCATACATAGTATAAAAACTTAGGACACTTCCTCTTTAGGAGCGCGGTCATTCTGCTGACTGTAACCTTACCTGTGTTTTTACTGAATAAACTTCTGACTTCATTACACTTCTGAATCATCGTCCTCTTTGATGCTTTCACCCAAAATGAACAAATCCTTACAGTACTTAAAGAAAAGCATGCCTTGCAAAGAAATGGTGAGGCAACAGCCCGTCCAGCCAGACTAACTCTTTTCCTATTCTATACAAAGAAGTTAATCTGGTACCTCATGGTTTGAGTTTCGTTTCTGTGGAGGAACAATCAGAGGTGGAGTAACCAATCAGAGAAACAAAGGGCAGGACATGATCAGTGCACCGCTGATCTGCATTCAAAACAAACATATAAAACACCAGAATACGCTGTTATTGTGAGCAGCTCTGTCCTTATTTGTGAATGGGGGCAGCAGCAGAAGCCAGTTGTACAAAGACTTGTGGAGAAAGTGGGTTTGTTTGAATGTGGTGGTTACGTGGGACGTCAACAGGACTTTACTGTTGTTAAAATGGAAACAGGACGAAGACAAAAAACCCACAGAGGACTGAACAACAACGAGGACTTCAGCAGAACCAACAGGTGACGAAGGAAAGTATTAGCTCAGAGAAGTTATTCAATATACTCTGTATAAACCACAATCATGGTTATTTTTGATAGGAGATTATCTTCTACTTCTGTGAGACGTGCTGCAGATAAACGACTGTGATAGGTCGGGTCCAGAGCGACTGAGTGGAAACGGCTCGCTGAGGCTAAGAAACCAGACTCTCCTAGAGAGAGATGCAGAGTAACAAGACTCATCAGAAAACAATTAATTTCTTATTCACTAGATAAGAATGGACAGAAATATTAGACCCCCACATAAACATCCAAGATCTCATTATAGGTAAAAACTAGAAAAGGCCAATACACTATAAAGTATACACTTAATTACGACAATGTTAGACTTGTTTCTTTATTATCAGGCACTGCCAATTTTGGGATTTTGATTGTACTTTCTGGGTCATAAGGATCTAGTTTTGTAGAACTTGTTTGCTGCTGCCGTCTCTAGCCCAAGATCTGAAAACGCTCGGTCTCACAGCTCTACGTAGAAACATGAAACCAGGAAGTGCTCCTGCGCGTTTCTAAAGCCCATACACCGTCACCGGACTCATTCTGATCATTTCACCTTTAAACCTCCGTCACTACGAAGCACTCAGCTCATTTATCTGTCTGTTAGCCTCAGGTCGCTAATAGTCATGCTAATTAGCCATTTTGTGTTCTGTCCAGTCCCCATCGTTGCCAGCAGGGGGCGACAGACACCTAATCCAAGCGTTCTCTGCAGAGTCAAAGTAACAGCTCCCCAAAAGAAGACGTCTTTACGTATTAGAGGTGTAATGATACGTTTTTGCAACAATACGATATGTATCGATTAGAAATGTTTCAATACGATTCAAGAACGATATTGGCTAATTTGAAACAATACAATTCGATACGATTTAACACCTTCGTATTGATAATTGATACAGCAACTTTTTGCCAAAAATCATAAAAGTCTCTCAAATGTAGCACCGCAGCTGAGGTTGATTATGTCCAGCAGACAGAGAGTGGAGAAAAGTTTTTTAAATTATTTAATTAAAACCACAAATTTTATCTCCAAAAAGCCATATCTGGTTTAATTTTAACAAATTACAAATTTCTAATTTTGATATTTCCGATATTATCGATCGATACTTAATGTGTATCGATAGTCACTTCCTAGAAAATGATCCGATTTGATACAAGGTCATGTGTATCGATGTAGTTGTGTTGTAGGAAGAAAAAAAATCGATACAGTTACTGCATCATTACACCCCTAATACGTATACATTATTGTGTTATAAAACCTGAAATACCAATGCAAAGTTGTTTCAAAAAGCCTTAAAAAAGCAGAACATGGGACCTTTAAGTTCAGTTAGACATGAAAAATAAAATAAAAACCTCCAGAGACAAAAATTAACAGTGCTTCAAAATATATTTTGCAAACTCTATTTCATGTGAATATAAACTTGACTGGGTTTTGAAAGTAAAGGAGGAAGCTAATGATATGAAGCATTCCCAAAAACATACAACATTCAATCATTCTTTTTCCACCTAAAAAAAAAAACAAAAAACAAAACAGGGAATGAAAAGTTGGCTCCAGTTTAAATCTTTTTCCAAACTAAAATGAGTTCATTCAAAGTACAACTCAAAAAATATCCAAACACAAACACTGCTACAATCTCACTGCAGAGTACCATTCAGGTTCCCATTTGGTTGCTTACCGGAAAACAACTTCTTTTGATAAAAAAACAGTAACAATCCACTCGGACTCAAAAACATGATTGGGCCCATAAACTGAAATTTCTCATCCAGGAGGCAATTTTGCACACGGGCAATTTCAGCTGCCTCTCTGTCCGACCTGTGCACATCACACACAAAGGGAGGGGCGGGAGGCTCTGGGGGAGGGGGGGGCCGACTCCATATATTCTCTGATCATATCAACAAAAACATTCGCGGGGTGCATCCATCACGACCCTCGGCGCGCGCACACTCGAAACGGGACCAACAAGTGGTAGCAATTTTCCATTTTCATTTGCTGACCACTTGACCAGGTGGCTCCCCCCGCTGCGGAGGCCCGAGCGCTCGTTCACGCACGATTTCGGGTCACGTTGTCGGGGTTTGTTGCTGCGATGCACCAGCTGCCGACCGCAAATGAACATATACACTCCACGCAGGCGGGACGCTCGGAGATACAGAGAGGAGCGGGATGATATCAGAGCGAGGGGGTTAGGGAGGACAGGAGGAAGGGGAGAAAACTTGCGGATGACATTTTTGGGGTGATTTGAAATGTCAGTTTAGTCGTCTGCGCTCGGGATAAAATGTTGGTTTCTATTTTTAATGACTCAAGGCTTAATTCGATATAAAATGAGCATTAGGTTTCCAAGATCATGTATGAAATGATACAGATAAAAAAATAAATCCAAACAGCCATAAAAGAGAAATTGAAGACATTTTGATTTTGGATTTGTAAAGTGATTTCCTAAAGGAGAAGCAGACAGGAGCAACGCCCCAGAGGCTAAACCAGAAACGCTAAAAGTTTACCTCTCTACATTATTATCCTCATGTACTGCAGTATCCTCATGTACTGCAGTCCTTCTCATGTACTGCAGTATTCTCATGTACTGCAGTATACTCATGTACTGCAGTATACTCATGTACTGCAGTATACTCATGTACTGCAGTATACTCATGTACTGCAGTATCCTCATGTACTGCAGTATACTCATGTATTGCAGTATCCTCATGTACTGCAGTCCTTCTCATGTACTGCAGTATCCTCATGTACTGCAGTATACTCATGTACTGCAGTATCCTTATGTACTGCAGTATCCTCATGTACTGCAGTCCTTCTCATGTACTGCAGTCCTCCTCATGTACTGCAGTATACTCATGTACTGCAGTATCCTTATGTACTGCAGTATCCTCATGTACTGCAGTCCTTCTCATGTACTGCAGTATTCTCATGTACTGCAGTATACTCATGTACTGCAGTATACTCATGTACTGCAGTATCCTCATGTGCTGCAGTCCTTCTCATGTACTGCAGTATCCTCATGTACTGCAGTCCTTCTCATGTACTGCAGTATCCTCATGTACTGCAGTCCTTCTCATGTACTGCAGTCCTTCTCATGTACTGCAGTCCTCCTCATGTACTGCAGTATTCTCATGTACTGCAGTATCCTCATGTGCTGCAGTCCTTCTCATGTATTGCAGTATCCTCATGTACTGCAGTCCTTCTCATGTACTGCAGTATGCCTCATGTACTGCAGTCCTTCTCATGTACTGCAGTCCTTCTCATGTACTGCAGTCCTCCTCATGTACTGCAGTATTCTCATGTACTGCAGTATCCTCATGTACTGCAGTATCCTCATGTACTGCAGTCCTTCTCATGTACTGCAGTATTCTCATGTACTGCAGTATCCTCATGTACTGCAGTCCTTCTCATGTACTGCAGTATCCTCATGTACTGCAGTCCTTCTCATGTACTGCAGTATCCTCATGTACTGCAGTCCTTCTCATGTACTGCAGTCCTTCTCATGTACTGCAGTATTCTCATGTACTGCAGTATCTTCATGTACTGCAGTATCCTCATGTACTGCAGTCCTTCTCATGTACTGCAGTATTCTCATGTACTGCAGTATCCTCATGTACTGCAGTCCTTCTCATGTACTGCAGTATCCTCATGTACTGCAGTCCTCCTCATGTACTGCAGTCCTCCTCATGTACTGCAGTATCCTCATGTACTGCAGTCCTCATGTACTGCAGTCCTCCTCATGTACTGCAGTCCTCCTCATGTACTGCAGTATCCTCATGTACTGCAGTCCTCATGTACTGCAGTCCTCCTCATGTACTGCAGTCCTCCTCATGTACTGCAGTCCTCCTCATGTACTGCAGTCCTCCTCATGTACTACAGTCCTCCTCATGTACTGCAGTATCCTCATGTACTGCAGTCCTCATGTACTGCAGTCCTCCTCATGTACTGCAGTCCTCCTCATGTACTACAGTCCTCCTCATGTACTACAGTCCTCATGTACTACAGTCCTCCTCATGTACTGCAGTCCTCCTCATGTACTACAGTCCTCATGTACTACAGTCCTCCTCATGTACTGCAGTCCTCCTCATGTACTACAGTCCTCATGTACTACAGTCCTCCTCATGTACTGCAGTCCTCCTCATGTACTGCAGTATCCTCATGTACTGCAGTCCTCCACATGTACTACAGTCCTCCTCATGTACTGCAGTCCTCCTCATGTACTGCAGTCCTCCTCATGTACTGCAGTCCTCCTCATGTACTGCAGTATCCTCATGTACTGCAGTCCTCCTCATGTACTACAGTCCTCCTCATGTACTGCAGTCCTCCTCATGTACTACAGTCCTCATGTACTGCAGTCCTTCTCATGTACTGCAGTCCTCCTCATGTACTACAATCCTCCTCATGTACTACAGTCCTCCTCATGTACTACAGTCCTCCTCATATACTACAGTCCTCCTCATGTACTGCAGTCCTTCTCATGTACTGCAGTATCCTCATGTACTGCAGTATCCTCATGTACTACAGTCCTCCTCATGTACTGCAGTCCTTCTCATGTACTGCAGTATCCTCATGTACTGCAGTATCCTCATGTACTACAGTCCTCCACATTTACTACAGTCCTCCTCATGTACTGCAGTCCTTCTCATGTACTGCAGTATCCTCATGTACTGCAGTATCCTCATGTACTACAGTCCTCCTCATGTACTGCAGTCCTTCTCATGTACTGCAGTATCCTCATGTACTGCAGTCCTCCTCATGTACTACAGTCCTCCTCATGTACTGCAGTATCCTCATGTACTACAGTCCTCCTCATGTACTACAGTCCTCCTCATGTACTGCAGTATCCTCATGTACTACAGTCCTCCTCATGTACTACAGTCCTCCTCATGTACTACAGTCCTCCACATGTACTACAGTCCTCCTCATGTACTGCAGTCCTCCTCATGTACTACAGTCCTCCTCATGTACTGCAGTCCTCCTCATGTACTGCAGTCCTCCTCATGTACTACAGTCCTCATGTACTACAGTCCTCCACATGTACTGCAGTGCTCCACATGTCCTCCTCATGTACTACAGTCCTCCTCATGTACTACAGTTCTCCTCATGTACTGCAGTCCTCCTCATGTACTGCAGTATCCTCATGTACTACAGTCCTCATGTACTACAGTCCTCTTCATGTACTGCAGTGCTCCACATGTCCTCCTCATGTACTACAGTTCTCCTCATGTACTGCAGTCCTCCTCATGTACTGCAGTATCCTCATGTACTGCAGTCCTCCTCATGTACTACAGTCCTCCTCATGTACTGCAGTATCCTCATGTACTACAGTCCTCCTCATGTACTGCAGTATCCTCATGTACTACAGTCCTCCTCATGTACTGCAGTATCCTCATGTACTACAGTCCTCCTCATGTACTGCAGTCCTCCTCATGTACTACAGTCCTCCTCATGTACTGCAGTATCCTCATGTACTACAGTCCTCCTCATGTACTGCAGTCCTCCTCATGTACTACAGTCCTCCTCATGTACTACAGTCCTCCTCATGTACTGCAGTATCCTCATGTACTACAGTCCTCCTCATGTACTGCAGTCCTCCTCATGTACTACAGTCCTCCTCATGTACTGCAGTATCCTCATGTACTACAGTCCTCCTCATGTACTGCAGTCCTCCTCATGTACTACAGTCCTCCACATGTACTGCAGTCCTCCTCATGTACTACAGTCCTCCTCATGTACTACAGTCCTCCTCATGTACTACAGTCCTTCTCATGTACTGCAGTCCTCCTCATGTACTGCAGTCCTCCACATGTACTGCAGTCCTCCACATGTACTGCAGTCCTCCTCATGTACTGCAGTCCTCCTCATGTACTGCAGTCCTCCTCATGTACTACAGTCCTCCTCATGTACTACAGTCCTCCTCATGTACTGCAGTCCTCCACATGTACTGCAGTCCTCCACATGTACTGCAGTCCTCCTCATGTACTGCAGTCCTCCTCATGTACTGCAGTCCTCCTCATGTACTGCAGTCCTCCTCATGTACTACAGTCCTCCTCATGTACTACAGTCCTCCTCATGTACTGCAGTCCTCCTCATGTACTACAGTCCTCCACATGTACTGCAGTCCTCCTCATGTACTGCAGTCCTCCTCATGTACTGCAGTCCTCCTCATGTACTACAGTCCTCCACATGTACTGCAGTCCTCCTCATGTACTACAGTCCTCCACATGTACTGCAGTCCTCCTCATGTACTGCAGTCCTCCTCATGTACTGCAGTCCTCCTCATGTACTACAGTCCTCCTCATGTACTACAGTCCTCCTCATGTACTGCAGTCCTCCTCATGTACTACAGTCCTCCACATGTACTGCAGTCCTCCTCATGTACTGCAGTCCTCCTCATGTACTGCAGTCCTCCTCATGTACTACAGTCCTCCACATGTACTGCAGTCCTCCTCATGTACTGCAGTCCTCCTCATGTACTGCAGTCCTCCTCATGTACTGCAGTCCTCCTCATGTACTACAGTCCTCCTCATGTACTGCTCTCGCGCCTCTCTTGTCTTGGCTCTTCTCCTGAACCACTTGCTGCTCCTCGTCTCTCCCTCGCACTCTTCTCCAGCGTTTCCTCTCCTTCTTTCTCTCCAGCGGCTCAGACAATGGGCGCTCGGAGTCGCGAGCCAGGAGCCAGGAGGAGCCAGCCGCGGGGGCCCCTCAAGTCTTTTATAAGCGGAGAAACCCGAGGGCTCCCGGCTAAATCCTACAACTTGGCATGTCCCGGTGCCAGCTAAAGGGATGCCAGTGTCTGCCAGCGAGCGAGAGCATAGCAGCACACACTTCTTCATTCGCTTTGTCTCGGTGTCTGTCTCTACAACCGCGCCGTTTCTATCCCGCGCTTTGTCTCCCGTTTCCAGGCTCCTCCGTCTTCTTTAGGGCCTCTTTGTCTTGTTCTTGGCAGTGGCACATGAGCTGAATTCCTTGTCTTTACCTGGTATAGCCCCCTGAGCCAGATTTTTTTTAAAGGCTTTATCTCCACACGTGGCTTATAGACAAACAAAAGTAGAATTTCTTTTTTAGCTGCTAATACCAACCTGTGGACCCGGGAGACCCACGGAGACTCTGAGGGGACCGATGCTTAAAATCTTGGCACTGTTAGTTTTTGAATGTTCATTTTGCCAGGGCTTTTAGCAATTTACATATTTTATTCTCACAGCAGTTGGGAAATCCTGTGTGTGAACCGAATGAGCTCGTCATGTTGCCACTTGTAGCTGCACTCAAACTAAGATTTTGTTTTTACATTGAGTGGAAAAAAGTGGCATTCATCTTAAAAAAAATGGAAGGAAGCGGCGTTGAACAAATATTTAAGGTGAACAGTTATTTAAAGGTCCCATATGATGCCTTTGTCAGGCTTTTTGAAATAATTTTGGACTCCTTTGCATTAGGAGTTCAGGTTTTATAAGCTTAAAATAATGCAAATGTATGAAAAATGTCTTACTTTGTGGAGCTGTCACTGTGACTTTGCAGAGAACGCTTGGACTAGATGTCTGTCGCCCCCTGCTGGCAACAGTGGCAGACTGGACAGAGCATAAAGTGGCTTTTAAGCACGGCTATGACACATGAGGCTGACTGTTTTGCGTGTAAAATGTGGAAATCAGTAACATTGCTCATTTCTTTGCTCTTTTACCTCATGTTCCTCTCTGGAGCACCCCCTACCTTTCAGAGTAAAGGACTGTCATAAACACTCACAAGTCCAGTTGCCTCCTGTTTGACCCCTTGCTCGGCTTTACTTTTGCGTTTCCCCTCCGCCTTGTTTCCGTACAAAGTTTTTTCTGCCATTTGGCCGCTCTGATATGACGAAAATCGAGAAATAAAGCCTTCGCTAGCTTGTGTTGCTTTCTCGAGACGTCTGTGACACCGGGTCGGCGAGGCTCAGACCTGCAAGTGTCATTTTCAGCCCAGAGACAGCAAGACCCTTCATTCATCTCACAGCAACTCATTTGACCATCACGGACCCCCAAACTGTTTATTTAAGGTGCCACTGTCCACCCCTTCATTCATTCATTTGTGCAAGTTGCCCACATACTATTGTTTCACTTTTACCAAACAAACTAACTGAGTAAAGAGCGAAGAGGCCATCACTTGTCACTGTAGAAGTCGGCCATCTTTTGGTGCAGATGACCACATAGAGTTTCTTGCACAAATGTACTTCTGTAGTTCTGATAGTGGTGTTTTACTGGCTCTATTAGCAATGGTAAACACTTTTGAATAATAAGTTCTTTGATCAGAAGGTGCTGGGTTTGAAACTCGTCAAAGAACAAAAATAAGACTTTGCACCAACATTCAGATGTACTTTTAAATCAATTTTATCGTCAGTACTTTTTTACTTTTACTGAAGCACATTTTTTGTTGGGTACTTTTACTTCTACTTGAGTAATATCTCACCCACTCTCATCTGGATGAATCCTTACAGAGCTGATCTATGATCCTATAGATGAACTAAGGGACTAACTCCTAGACGCATTGCCTGTCCGTCCTGGGAGAGGATCGCTCCTTCAATATGGGCTCCATAAGGTTTCTTCTTTTTTCCCGTAGCTGGGTTTTTTTAGGAGTTTTTCCTTACCGAGAAGGAGGGTCTAAGGACAGGAGTGTCCTGGGTCTGTTTAGTTTAGTGTAGTTATTGTTTGTGCTGATTGTGTGTTAAGTCTGATTGTGTGTTTATGTTTGATCAACTGTTTGTGAAGCCCTTTGAGGTGACTTTTGTTGTGATACTGGGCTAAACAAATAAACCTGAATTTAATTGAATAATATTTTTTTTGTAGTAACAGCACTTTTACTTGAGTACGGGATTTGAGTACTTCGTCCATCACTGCCCATTAGCAGCCATACATAACACAAAGCATACGCCATTGCTCCTGTCTGCTTCTCCAAACTGGGAGTGCGCTGACAGTCGTATGTTCACCACTCCAAGTATCTCATAGACCACTTTTCTTTTATGAAATGCCCTTAGCCCATTCATTCAGTCATCTTATCACCTCACAGGGGTCAGTGAAGGACACAGAGCTCTGGACAGCCACATAAAGCCCACTGTAGGAAGACTGATGGTCTGGTTTCCTGTACGCCTTATTTGGCCTTCATTTCCTCCTCCCTGACCCCGCCCCCCTCCTCCTCCTCCTCGCTCATTTACTTCTTTATAGAAATCATTTGCATATGGCATTGGCTGCTCTGTTTTTCTTTTTATTGAGGTCATTTTTATCGCAGTCGCCAACATGGAAGTCGTGACAACAATAAAGCAGGTTTACTTCCCGGACGAGCGCGACCTTTTCCCTTCGGCCTAATCAAGCCGTTACAGAGGGAGGGAGTCGGGGAGGGAGGGGGGCCTGCTGCTGGGTCGGGGCTTATCGCCTGAACCGGACGATGATCTCTGGACCAACGCTGACGGACTGGAAGCTGCAGGAACGCCGACAAAAACTACAATGGGGTTTTAAATACACGTAAACAATAGATGACTGTATAGGTTACTGTGCTCCAGTCATACACAAGCTGATAGTGAGAGACTGAGGCACCCAGTGGGATTTCAAAAATATAAAAAAGTCATTATTATGTCATGGGCAGTTTAGTTAAAAAGGCCAACACATTTCAGCCTCGCAGGGCCTTCATCATGGCAGTAAAAGAAACAAAATGGAAAATAATAAAGGCTTTTTAATATTTCTGAAATCTCATTGAGTGCCTCAGTCTCTGCAATGTAAAAAAAAGTTTTAGAATTTACCCCAAAAAAATGTAGGTAACAATTTGCACAGATTTTTTTGATAGATATTACCCCTCTGTGTCAGGTAAAAAACAATCATTTAAAATGAGTAAAAGTTATCTTTTTTTTTCTAATATATTTTACAGCAGAAAATTTGGTAAAATTTAACTGTGGGTTGTGAGTATGAAATAGGTCTAACCCTACTGAATCATAACCAGTAATAATAAACCATTATTTTCTAATAATTTAACCAGAAATTGGTAGAAATTAACTTTTGGCCACAAGTATAAAATTAGACCTGTACTAAATTATTATTAATAAGAAACCACTATGAAGAAATACACAACAGCGACAATATTAAAATGGTAAATTGCTTTTATATAAACAAACCAATTGTGAATAAAAGCAACTTCTGAGAGCTCCAGGAGCAGAGAACCCAGGGGCCGCTCCTGTGGACAGAGGTTCCTGCTGTGAGTTTTCTGAAGACGACGTCAGACGAACTGTACAGTTACACTGAGCTCCAACCAATCACACGCCCTCAGAGACAAGCTCAGCCAATGAGAAAGGGACTTAACTGTCACTAAACAGTGTTTTAGGGTAAACTTTAACTCATGATTTTGGGGTAAACACTATCAAGTATTTTTAGGTGACATTATTTACATTTAAGGTTAGGCTTAAAACGTTCCTCTTTGAGAAAGCTTATGGTCAGGGGTGTCCTGGGTCTGTTTAGTTTAGTGTAGTTATTGTTTGTGTTGATTGTGTGTTAAGTCTGATTGTGTGTTTATGTTTGATCAACTGTTTGTGAAGCCCTTTGAGGCGACTTTTGTTGTGATACTGGGCTAAACAAATAAACCTGAATTGAACTGAATTGAATTATTTACTCGTAAATAAAGGTAACATTGGCTAAAAGTAAAAAATCTGATATTTTAGTGTAAATATGTTACCCAAAATAACAAAAAAAAATAAACTATTAATGTGGCTCAAATTTACAACCCTCAAAAATCATTTATTACAGTGTCTGTGCCCTCTGTGATCCCCAATCTGAAGAGCGCCCAGGTAAAACTTCTGTAACCTGCAGTAGCCAGGTCATTTGTTGAGCTGATACCGGCTTTAGACTTTGGAGCAGGTTGAAAATAAATTGTGGATCTATGTATAAAATGTTCAATTAATACATCTCCTTTGGCCTTTTCCCTTCAGAGATTCCCACATCTGCCTCAACCTAACCCTAACCTCTGCATCCTCTTCTCTCACACCAACAGGTTCCTTTTACTCCGCATCCACAAACTCTGGTCTTCCTCTAGGCCTCCAGCTCTAACCTCAGCCTCATCCTTCTGTCCCTCCTCTGTTCATGTCCAACCCATCTCAATCTGGAAACTTTATCTCCACAAACATGAGCTGTCTCTGTGATGGACTCAATCCTAATCCTGTCCATCCTCGTCACTCCCAAAAAGAACTTCAACATCAGATTTCTTGATGGGGATTAGCAGAAGAAGATTGATGAGTAATGAATGATTTTTTAGTTTATTTTAGTGAGTTAGCTGTCTAAATGAAAAAGTTATATTTCATTCATTTAACACTTTCTATCTTTAAAGGGGTTATAGTCTGCAAAATCAACTTTTCCTCTCTTTCTTCCATGTTATAATGTTTGTGTAACGTCAAAAACAGACCTAGAGTTATGTTTTGTTTCATTCACACATGTTTAAAGTTACACTGTGTAACTTTTCTCCTAAATATGTGGGGCATACTGACTTGTTTTTGTGATTTTTTGAGCGATTATAAGGCCTGAGGCGCGATCTATTGCTCCGAGCGGGGCTTCTGTACTGAGAAACCTGCCCTCGCAACTTGGCCGGGAGCGCTCCACTGTTCAGGAAGAGTCACGTGACAGGGAACGACTTGAGGCGAAGGTATAACCAGGAAGCTACTTTTAGCGTTGTTATTTTCGCCAGTTCGTCAGGGCCGAAGGACACAAGAAGATGAAGACAATGTCGGACGAGGCAAGAAAAAGAAAATGTGAAAGGGACCGCACCAGATCACAGACAAGAGTCAACATCGGACAGACTTTTGCTCGCTGGCGTCAGATGAGAGACAGAGAAGGCTGCAAATCAGATCACGTTTTTGCTTCTTTATTGTTGGGCAGGTAAATTAGCCTCTTTATTTTTTCTTTAGAACGTGCTTTTTCATACAGTTATTAGTTGTTTTAACTGCGACCATTGCGCGATATTTGTTGATAAGCTAACGCTAGCGCTAACTCTATAGAAGATCCAGTCCAAACTTCCAAAGGTAGCAGCAGGTCGAACTAAAGTTGAAACAATGATGGAAATAGACGCACGCTCGCACAGTTTCAGAAGGAGGAGGGGCCCTAGTGTTTACGTTTTGCGACGGTGCAGTGGCACCTGTGGCCTCTAGAGGCGCAAGACCGGGAATCTTACACAGTCTAACTTTAAGTAATCCTGTATGTAGGATTTCCACTATTTAGTTATTTAGATGTTTACATATTTACAATAAGCTGACAGAAATATGCTTTTACAATTGTTTTAACTCTTACCCTGGATTTGAATTTATTAAATATTTAGAAAAACAAGTTTACTTAAATAAAATATGCCTTATTGTATATATTGATTAATGTTTTTATATGTTTCAATCATGTTTGTCTTCCAATGATGAAAAAAAAGTGAGACATTTCTAAACATAGTGACAGAAATTCAGGCCTAAACTATTAATACGTATATTTGAGGCTATATTATTCCATCGGACAAAGCGATGAGTGGAAGTCAACTTGTTAATGACCAAAATTAAAAATCAACTCACATTTGATCGGTTGGCTCAAAACGCTCGGTTGCACGGAGCTCCGCCTCTCCCACCAAGCCCCACCCACTCCAGGAAGCACTGACCAATCAACAACAAGCCCTCTACATCCAGTCTGCACTCATTCATAAAAAAAAAAAAAAAAAAAAGTGTATAGCTCTGTTTTTTTTTATTTCGGTGTATAATGGCATCAGACAAAAAGTTTAAAAAAGCATTGATCTAAAAAAAATGTCTAAATCCTTTTTGTTGTTTTAAACATGATGCCCTGCCAGTGCCAAATTAGTTTTTTCTTTTATACATTTTATATAAAATATTTTGTCACATTTTTGTACTGAAAATTGTCATAGTTATGTCAGATGTACTTCCCTGACTTGTTTTGTACACTGTAAAAATTAAATAAATAAATAAATAAATCTTGCAAAAACTCAAGGCAAAAAGATCTAAAAAAAACTAAAAATATTTGTTGTTAAAAACTTGAGATTTTGAGTTGGTCCCAAAACTCAAAAATCTTGAGGGATCCTTTTGCCTCGAGTTTTTGCTTCTTCTTCTTTTTTTTTCTTTTTTCTTTTTTTTTTTTTGTAGAAGTACATCTGACATAAAAATGGTGAAGTGACAAAAATTTTATGTAAAAATGTGTAAAAGCAAAAACTAATTTGGCACGGACAGGGCTTCATGTTTAAAACAACAAGGAGTTTGTTCAAAGCACTGTAACAGTCTGCACTCTGCTGCCCTCTGCTGGTCTCTTCGCCTGTTTCTTTTCGGCACCAGTAGAGTACTTATTAGAAATGTTTTCTTTTAGTCCCATAATGTTTTTAAATTCTGTAAAACGTGTTGCTGTTCTAGAGGAGACCAAGATTTAAGTTTACAGGGTACAAAAAAACATAATTTATTCCCTTTAGGTGCAATTAAAACGTTTACATTTATCATTTTGGTCATGCGTTTCTATCCAGTGACATCTTTATCTGCTGTGTAATGCACCTGCAGCCCCCCCACCCCCTCCTGTGGCCCCCCCCTGTGGCCCCCCCTGTGGCCCTCGGCTCTGAGCTGTGACCTGATCTGAGGCAGCTGCTCCGGGATTAAGGCTCTTTAAACAAACATGGCTCCTCACAGTGATCCACAGGGGCCCCGCACTGAGCACCACGGGGGCCCGGAGACCGCGGAGGACTACAGGGGGACTCAGAGGGACCACGAAGGGGCCAGGGGTCCAGCCTCAGGCCCAGAGTCAGAGCACTCCCTGGGGAAGAGGTGTGCAGACAGAGGTCCCGCTGTGGGCTTCTGAGACTTCTGCAGGATCATGGTGAAAAAAGTTATCTGTAAATACATAACATTAAACATAAATATATAACATTAAACATAAATACATAACATTAAACATAAGTACATAACATTAAACATATAACATTAAACATAAATATATAACATTAAACATAAATATATAACATTAAACATAAGTACATAACATTAAACATAAATACATAACATTAAACATAAACATATAACATTAAACATAAATACATAACATTAAACATAAACATATAACAAACATAAATACATAACATTAAACATAAGTACATAACATTAAACAAACACTAAACATAAGTACATAATATTAAACAAACATATAACATTAAACATAAACATATAACATTAAACATAAATACATAACATTAAACATAAGTACATAACATTAAACATAAATACATAACATTAAACATAAACATATAACATTAAACATAAATACATAACATTAAACATAAATACATAACATTAAACATAAGTACATAACATTAAACATAAATATATAACATTTAACATAAATACATAACATTAAACATAAATACATAACATTAAACATAAACATATAACATTAAACAAACATATAACATTAAACATAAACATATAACATTAAACATAAATACATAACATTAAACATAAATACATAACATTAAACATAAGTACATAACATTAAACATAAACATATAACATTAAACATAAATACATAACATTAAACATAAATACATAACATTAAACATAAGTACATAACATTAAACATAAACATATAACATTAAACATAAACATATAACATTAAACATAAATACATAACATTAAACATAAGTACATAACATTAAACATAAGTACATAACATTAAACATATAACATTAAACATAAACATCTAACATTAAACAAATACATAACATTAAACATAAACATATAACATTAAACATAAACATATAACATTAAACATAAATACATAACATTAAACATAAACATATAACATTAAACATAAACATATAACATTAAACATAAATACATAACATTAAACATAAATACATAACATTAAACATATAACATTAAACATAAATATATAACATTTAACATAAGTACATAACATTAAACATAAATATATAACATTAAACATAAGTACATAACATTAAACATAAACATATAACATTAAACATAAACATATAACATTAAACATAAATACATAACATTAAACATAAACATATCATTAAACATAAACATATAACATTAAACATAAATACATAACATTAAACATAAACATATTACAAACAAATACATAACATTAAACATAAACATATTACAAACAAATACATAACATTAAACATAAATACATAACATTAAACATAAATACATAACATTAAACATAAACATATAACAAACATAAATACATAACAATAAACATAAGTACATAACATTAAACAAACACTAAACATAAGTACATAATATTAAACAAACATATAACATTAAACATAAATACATAACATTAAACATAAATACATAACATTAAACATAAGTACATAACATTAAACAAACATAGGCAAGGCAAGGCAAGGCAAGGCAAGTTTATTTGTATAGCACAATTCAT
This sequence comes from Bostrychus sinensis, assembly GCA_020698575.1. Classification (NCBI taxonomy): domain Eukaryota; kingdom Metazoa; phylum Chordata; class Actinopteri; order Gobiiformes; family Eleotridae; genus Bostrychus; species Bostrychus sinensis. Next base: position 6,111,054 of record CM036245.1, on the reverse strand, counting down.
ACACAGAGCAATTCAAAGTGCTTTAAGTTATTTTAATATTGAATTATTCACACTTTTAAAAGAAATGCTCAAGTGTTTCATTGATGAAAAGGACAGGAAGCTGCTAAATACGATAATTTAAATAATAATATTTGTTACTTACTCTTTAGGTTTAACAGCTTGTTGCAAAGGAGAGATATCCAAATAATTACATTTTTTTCTTTGTGGTAAAATTTATTATGAGATTAAGATTTCTGTTTATTATTTTGAAGATAAAATAAATAGATATACTTTTTTTTTTGTAGTCAGGCAGATTATTTTGTAATTACAGTAAAGTAATTATACAGTATCTTTGTTCTAATGAAGACAAATTATTATTATTATATTATTATTACAACTTCTCAGGAGAGGATACTCGTGTTGGGACAAAAAGCCCAGGGGGTCATTCCTGTTTGGGACATCCCACAGCACTGCACTGTAAAAAAAAAAAAAAAAAAAAAAACTGAAGGCAACAGGATCAGGAATATTTTATGTTCACCTAATTTAACGTTCAATTTTCAGTTTTAAGTTTTACTCACTATCATTTTTTTTTAACTCAACTCAAATTGTAAAATTGTTTTGCTAAGTTTTTATTATTAGCAATGCTTTTTCTGAACGGTGGATAGTAAGTTGGCTGTAAGTTGGCAATGAGTAAAACTTAAAATTTAAAGTTTTTAGACATATGATTGTTAAATTGAATGAAAAAATATTATTTGTAGAAATCTTGAGGGATCCTGTTACCCGCAGAGTTTTTGAGCTTTCGCAACCTTTTTTATTTATTTTATTTTTTTTACAGTGTGCCTTCATGTGCCCTCCCTTGGTTTCATTAAATAACTGATTCTTCTAAGTTAGTTCTGTGCTGGTCCCAAGCCTGGATAAATGCAGACAGGGAGGCCAGAGATTTGCTGTGGTGACCCTGCAAAGCAAAAGCCTGCAGGTGGGATGATTTCCTGTAAGTTACTAAGCAAGGAACTCATTTATTTAAAAAAAACAATCTCCCTTTTTTGTTTTTTAGCCCGACTTTCAGTCACACGGAGCCCACAGTTTATCAGGTAAAAGTTTGGTTGCGCCGAGGCAGTAATTACACGGAGGATCGTAATCATAGCTGTGTTTCAGATAAAAGGTGAAGTGTGTTTCTTTCTCTTTTTCCATTCCGCCCGCTCGTGTCACGTCAAATTGCTCGGGTCATTTCTGCAGATTAACTCAGATCTCAGACTGCACGCGCCGCAGGGGGAACATCCATCACCGCAATCAGGCTAAACGTGTGTGTTTGCATGGCCAAAGGAGGAGCAGGGAGGAGGAGGAGGAGGAGGAGGAGGAGGAGGAGGAGGAGGAGGGGGGCAGAGGATCCATCTCTCTTGTATTTGACACTCCCCATTAAAACGACAAGCTCTGTGAGGACTGAGCGGTGAGATGGAGGCGACTTGTATCTGGCAGTGTTGTGACAGCGAATGCAAATAGCCCAAGTTTTACCCCGGAGAGAAACAGAGAGTGGCAGGCAGGGACACAAAAAAAAAAAAAAAAAAAAAAGAAATAAAAAAGAGAGAGAAAGCAAGCATTTGAATAAAATAATTAAACAAGAGGTTGTGTTTAAACAGGATGCAGAAAATATAAAAATGGACTTTTCTGAGCTTTCTCCTATGTTTTAATGTCATCAAAAACAGACCTGGAGGTGTGTTTTGACTAATCCTGAGTTCTCTGGCGCTGAGTTTCTGAGGCCTCAGAACGCACGGTTCCACAAAGCTCCGCCCACTGCATGAAGCACTGACTGTCATTTATCCAAAAAACGTCTCGGTTTCCAGTGATTTTTTTTTTTTTTTTTTTTCTAAACGTTTAAGGAAATTAAAAGTTCTATCTATGTTTCTGTTCAAAAAACTGCAACAGAACTGCCCTCTGCTGGTCGTTTCACCTGTTTCTTTAAGGCAGTAGTAAAGTATTTATTTAAAACTTTTTTTTTTTTGTTACATAATGTTTTGTAAAGGTTGTAAACGGTGCTGCTGTTCCAGAGGCGACCAAGATTTGTTTTAAAAAATAATAATAATAAACCATAATATAGTGCGTTAAACCTTGGACCTTAGATTTATATTCTGAGCGTTTATTTTTGCCTCTTTTTTTTCTATTTAATATTTTTTGTGCTGTTTTTTTTCCTGTTTAACTCGACAGCCATTAACTCAGTGTTGACCAATCTTCAGGAGCTTTATAACTAATCCTGTGTAATTGTTATTTATTTATTAGGTATCCCATAAATACAATTAATTATTAATGCCTTGTTTTCTCCTCTGTGTTTTTGCCAGCCCCCGCTTCATTGTCATAATAAATTACAGTAAATATACAATACTTTATTAACTAAATTCCCAAAATCCCACATGGGCCCCCAACAATAAAACTTCACTCTATTCAAAAGATTATGTCATGTTTTCTATTTTAAAATAGTAACAAAAAGCACTGACTGTGGGCTAAAAATGTTTTTAAGTAAAATTAACAAGTATACAGCTGTATTTTATTTTTTATGTACTTGATGTAGACTTTGGGGGCCCCCTGCTGTACCCCCAGGGGACCCCACTGCTTCATATTATATATTGTAACTAATTCTGCTTTTTTTTTTCTTTTAAACTCTGATTTAAAATAAACATAAAATAAAAAAGTAAATATATCATAATGTTTTTTCATTCAACTTTACAAGACATTTTTTACTTGTTTTGATTTTCAGGTTTACTATATATTTTATGTTCAAAATAAACCTAAAAATAATAATATAATATATGATAATACTTAAACTCATAAAAAATTTGGCAGAAAGGAAACTGGCTCATTTTTGTATTTATGTCATTTAAGCCAGTCAGAGTTTAAGAAAATAAACTCTGCATTTTAATTTTAATCGGAATAAAATGTATTCCATTGGTGGGACATTATTAATGTCTTCCTTATTCATTGATGATAATAAAATTAACATGTGTGGACTAAATTTATTAATGGTGACGACATAAACCTCTGCACAGACTGAGACCACCATTTTGGATTTATTATGTTTAAAATGTGCAAAATATAGCTACCATGACTTATGTTCATGCAAAAAAAAAAAAAAAAAAAAAAATGTCAGTGTCATTAACTAAGTAGGACAATAAACTTTCGGTAACACTTTAGAGTCCACCTAAGTGCTAATTATCATACTAACTAGTGGTTAATTAGCCCTTTATTGGTAATTATAAAGCATTTAATTAATCCCTTATTCTGTGTGTAATCTAATTAGCAGCTAACTAGCATATCCCCCATAATAAACTTATAATTACTGCTCAATAGTAGGAAGTAAGGAAGTTGTTGGACCTAAATTATGATCTTAATAAGATTTTTGTGGTACTATTCCATAATAATGCTTATGCTAATACAAAAATATTATTAAGATCGTAATTTAGGTCCAAAAACTTCTTTGGTTTAAGGTGAAGAGTCGTTCAGAAGATTTGGTTTGTTCATGAACGTCACAGCTCTAATAACTTTCCTTTATCAAATTATCAAAAAGATTTTGCCTGCATTTTGAATAAAACCAGGACAAAACCAGGACTAAACTAGGTCTAAACCAGGTCTAAACCAGGACTAAACTGGGACTAAACTAGGTCTAAACCAGGACTAAACCAGGACAAAACCAGGACTAAACCAGGACTAAACCAGGACTAAACTAGGTCTAAACCAGGACTAAACCAGGACTAAACCAGGACTAAACCAGGACTAAACTAGGACTAAACTGGGACTAAACTAGGTCTAAACCAGGACTAAACCAGGACTAAACTAGGACTAAACCAGGACTAAACCAGGACTAAACTAGGTCTAAACCAGGACTAAACCAGGACTAAACCAGGACTAAACTAGGACTAAACCAGGACTAAACCAGGACTAAACTAGGTCTAAACCAGGACTAAACCAGGACTAAACCAGGACTAAACCAGGACTAAACCAGGACTAAACTAGGACTAAACCAGGACGAAACTAGGTCTAAACCAGGACTAAACCAGGACTAAACTAGGTCTAAACCAGGACTAAACCAGGACGAAACTAGGTCTAAACCAGGACTAAACCAGGACTAAACTAGGTCTAAACCAGGACTAAACCAGGACTAAACTAGGTCTAAACCAGAACTAAACCAGGACTAAACTAGGTCTAAACCAGGACTAAATCAGGTCTAAACCAGGTCTAAACCAGGACTAAACCAGGTCTAAACCAGGTCTAAACCAGGACTAAACTAGGTCTAAACCAGGACTAAACCAGGACGAAACTAGGTCTAAACCAGGACTAAACCAGGACTAAACCAGGACTAAACCAGGACTTAACCAGGTCTAAACCAGGACTAAACCAGGACTAAACCAGGACTAAACCAGGACTAAACTAGGTCTAAACCAGGACTAAACCAGGACTAAACCAGGACTAAACCAGGTCTAAACCAGGACTAAACTAGGTCTAAACCAGGACTAAACCAGGACTAAACCAGGTCTAAACCAGGTCTAAACCAGGACTAAACCAGGACTAAACCAGGACTAAACTAGGTCTAAACCAGGACTAAACCAGGACTAAACCAGGTCTAAACCAGGACTAAACTAGGTCTAAACCAGGACTAAACCAGGTCTAAACCAGGACTAAACCAGGACTAAACCAGGACTAAACCAGGTCTAAACCAGGACAAAACTAGGTCTAAACCAGGACTAAACCAGGACTAAACCAGGTCTAAACCAGGACTAAACTAGGTCTAAACCAGGACTAAACCAGGACTAAACCAGGACTAAACCAGGTCTAAACCAGGACAAAACTAGGTCTAAACCAGGACTAAACCAGGACTAAACCAGGACTGGATGAGAATAAACCAGGATTAAAAACATGAATGCAACACAGTTTGGTTCAAGGCTTTCTCGGGTTCTAGGGAGTTTTCCTGATGATTTTTAGTGCAGCAGTGTTTAAGCCTTGTAAGTTTGCTGATTTGAATGCAAGTAACTTCTCAAAATGGAAAACTTGCAACACAAAACTTGTTAGATTAGTTAGTGAAGCCTTGAACTTCATAGACAGGTGCATTCAATAATGACAAAAGGTATTTAAGGTGGTAATCAGGAAATGGAAGGACACAGGCAAAGTTGATGCTAAGGCCAAGAAAAATATTGAGAATGGTTAAAGACGACCCACAGATCACCTACAAAACCCTACAACATCATCCTGCTGCAGATGTTTCTCTACATCCTTCGCTTGAGGAAGGCAAAAGCCTTTTTAGACAAAGCCAGATTCATTTTGGAATAATGTAATGTGCTTTTACTGACAAACCTCAAGCGACTCCAACCTCAGAGGAGCGTCCAAACTTTTAAATTTGACTGTACGTTGCATAGACATAAACATTACTGTGACAGACACTTAGCTCTTTGCTGTTGGTGACTCTGGAATAACAGCTCTATATTTTAAAGCATCTAAAACTCCTCCTCCCTCTGTTCCCTCACCCTCTCGCTCTATTTTTAATAACTACTCCCCCGTCCTGCAGCTCTGCCATCAAAATATTATATCAATAATTGCTGGGGAAAAATTAAACAAGTAAAACAATGAGATGGCCCCGGGGCTGCCTTCCTGCTCTAAATTAGTCTATGCATTTTAGAAGAAGGTCACTTCCTCACTTCCTTCCCTCGCTCCCTTGTCTCCTCCCCCCCTGCTCCATCGGATCGGCGACACGTTCGGCGGCGGTGATGGCGTTGACCTGAGTTTGAATTTAGAGTGTTCATTAATAGGATATTATGCCATATGCTCGCCGCCGCGGACCGTCTTATTGTAATGTCTGGCTAAAAGAATTTGTAATTAGCGCGCGGTTCTAATGAAAGCAAGCGGCTAATGCTAACGGGAAGAGGCTGGGGGGGGGGGGGGGTTAGTTACCTGCTGACCACTTACTGTGCAAGAGAGACTGGACTGGATTCATGAGTCATCCACTGATATGAAGCACTCACATGAAACAGCTTATTTGTCTTTTGTACAGACACAGTAAAAGTCTCCACAAAGAAGCAAAACAAAAAAATAAATTAAAAAAAATCAATATTCAAGAGGCTATATAATGTCAAATCGACTTTTCTGAGCTTTCTCCCATGTTATAATGTTGTTCCTTCATCAAAAATAAACCTGGAGTTGTGTTTTGTTTCATTCACGCCTGTTTGAGTAATCCTGTATTCCCTCCACGAAGCTCCGCCTCTCCCACGAAGCTCCGCCCACTCCAGGAAGCACTGACCAATCAACAACAAGCCCTCTACATCCAGTCTGCTCTCATTCATTTATCCCAAAAAACGGAGTTTCCACACAAACATTGTTTCCATTTCATAGTAAAACGGCATCAGACAAAAAAAAAGGAAAGAGAAGCTCCTTTTATTCTTTAAATTATGTTCATAAAACGGCAACACTCTGCCCTCTGCTGGTCCCTTCACCTGATTCTTTCAGTAGAGTGCTTATTAAAAATGTTTTCTTTTAGCCACATAATGTTTTTAAAGGTTGTAAAACATTCTGCTGTTCTAGAGAAGGCCAAGACTGGTTTAAAAATATAAATAAAAGTAGAATATATCTCCTTTAAATATCCAAAAATGCACCTGTGTCTGAGAAACGGGTGCGTGGCTTTAATGATGAAGATCTTTGAGGATGGTCTGAGCTTTCTTTCTTTCTTTCTGTCTGTGCGCTGTGTGTCCATGGAAGTTTAGTCTGTAATCCTCTCTGCATTAAAAAGTCACAATAATAAGTAATTTATTTTATTTTAGTGCAAAGTAAAACCTGTCCTCCTTCATTTCACAACAGAAGTTAGCAACATAAGAACGAAGAGCGTTTGATTGCGAGACGTGAGCATGAATAGCTTGTACACTTAACAAATCTTATTTCTGTGTATTTTTGTAGCTTACCCGTGTGTTTTTTGCTAATTATTTGGCATGGGTAGAGTATAAACGATGCTGTTCCACGTTAAACCCTCTCCATTCATCGAGGGGACAAAAAGCTCCAAGTCAGGGAATAGGGATGCACATTGGATAATTTTCTTTATTCCATTAATTGGCTTAACAAACGATTATTGATTAACCGTTAGCCTCCAGCCTGACATTAAGAAACAGCTCAGCAAGTCATGAGTCATTATAAATATTATGTTGTTGTTGTTTTTTTATCTAAAGACAGTTATAGTGCTTAATTTTAGGTTTAATTTACCCATAACTCTCCAATAGTACTGTATACTCTACTGTACAGCATAAACATTAGTATATTTTTCTATCAATTATGGCCATAATGTTGATTAAGTGATTCACCACAAACACCCCTATTGGGAATCAAACCTCTGACCTCCAATAATAAAGGCAGGAAATAATCAAAAAGTCCCCAGGCTTAATAAAAATATATATTGTGCAAATGTGTTTCTCTTTTGCTCAGTTTGTTCACCAATAAATAACTTTAACAACTCCACCTGTAATTTTGTGGACTGGCCCCGTTTCTAAGTCTGCAAACCCAGTGTTTTCCTGGGACGTCCATGTGTTATGGGTGATATCATGAAAAACAGAAAAGCAGGGAAGCTTTAATGGAACAGATATAGACAAACAAAATGGAGAAGGTCAAAACAACAAGTCAAGAAAGCAGGAGACGTTCAAAAATCCATGATATCAACGGGCCTCCTCTGTCCCGCCGCTGTTTCCTCTCTGCGTCCCACCGGCGCTAATTCTCGCTCACAATGATCTTCATGGGCGGCGGTGAAGGATGGCTCCGCGCTCGCCTTTTTAGCTTGGCTCGGTCCCAGCTCCTCCAGCCCCGATGTGCCGTCGTAATTACGCTGTCTGTGCTAAACGCCTATTGTGTAAATGTGCTCCGCAGCTGCCAACTACGCCACGAAAATGGAGGGATTTTTTTCCATCTAGCGACACTAAATAATTGCACACAATGTGGGATATGCTGAGAATCTATCCCCAAAGAAGCCATAATCTGCGGGAAATGTATGGAATAAGACAAAGAGGCAGGAAGTGGAGTGTTGGCAGCGCTCGCTCAGATTAGTGTTGGGGCATTAGGAGGTTTACTCGGGTTTGAATGAACTGCTTCTGGCCGCGTTCAGCTCTCTTTCCGTACCTAAAACCACACACTTACACATTTTTATCAGGGCAGACCTTTGGCTAGCATCTTCAACAGCCCACATTAACAATAATTATAACACTGTTTAATGTAAAGACCCTGTTAGCGTTTGTAAACAGACCTCTGCGCTCCAAAGAAGTTTAAAAGATGCTAATCCAGTTTTAATGGAGGAATTAGCGTTAGCCACAAAGGATTGCGAATTATGAATGAACGAGATGATTTTGGAAACTGACACCAAGCGACCACATGTGAGTAACATCAGAGAACATTAGCGAGGGTGTCAGCGTTCAGCCCTTTTATTTAACGTAGCAATTAGAATCTAAAATTAGCAAATAAGCTACATTTCTTAATTTTTAAAGCTGAACTCATAACTTTTCTCATTTCTTTGCAGTTTTTGGCTCATGTTCCTCTCTGGAGCGCTCTCGACGTTACAGAGTAAAGCATTATCGTAAACACTCACAAGCCCAGCTGACTTCTTTATCGCCCCCCAAGTTTTTTCTGCCATTTGGCCACTCTGGCATGACAAAAATCCAGAAATAAAGCCTTCTCTCGCTTGTTGTTTGGCTCTAACCACAATGTGCCGCTTTCTCGCGAGACTCCAGACTTCAGTGGCTCCACACTGTAAAAAATATCTGTAGATTTCATTGTAAAAATCTGTAAAATCTGTAAAATCTCAACAGTAAAAGACCGTAGTTGATATATTGGTAAAATACTGTTTTGGTTACGGTAATTAACTGTAATATTAAAAATAAGGCAAAATTGTATTTTTTTGTTTTCTTTTTTGTAATGTATACAGTATAGCACTGTTAAAAAAAATTGAGTCCTGTGTTTATTACAGTTTAACACCTTTTCAAAAGATAATAACTTTAAATTTTACAGTAAATGTTGATTAAAACGTAAGTCACAAACTAAAATATACATTAACCTATTTTTTTGAAAAATAACTTTATTTTGCAGTAAATAATAATAAAAACTGTAAAAACAACATTTGTGATAAAATTATACTGTAAAATGAAATACAGGCCTCTTGTAGTTTTTACGGTAGAATTCTGGCAACCACAGCTGCCAATTTTTTACCGTAAAATTTACATTTTTTTTTTTCAGTGCAGGTCGGAGGCACTCAGACTTGCAAATGTGTTTTTTGGCCCTGCAGGACGTTTTATTCACACCACACAGACACCACACTCCTTTAACCATCAGACTCTGAAACTGTTTAATGTAAAAAAGTTACTGCTGTAAGGTGCAGGTCTCTGGAGGTGATGTGTGGGTCGTCTTTAACCATTCTCTCCATTCCTCGCCTGTGTCTCTCTGGTATTTTTCTTGGCCTTAGCATCAACTTTGCCTGTGTCCTTCCATTTCCTGATTACCACCTTAAATACCTTTTCTCATTATTGAATGCACCTGTCTATGAAGTTCAAGGCTTCACTAACTAATCTAACAAGTTTTGTGTTGCAAGTAATCCATTTTGAGAAGCTTATAAGAGTGCCCAAACTTTTGCACAGACATTTTTTTTAATATTTCATTTAATTTCATCCTCCTAAACACTACTGCACTAAAAATCGTTGTTCAGAAAACTCCCTAGAACTCAGATATCACTAGAAAATAAATGACATAGCTCTGTGTAAAGGTACGAAAACACAGTGCTGGTCTGTTTAAAATAAAATCCATATAATAAGCTCATAGCTGCTGTGATACAGTCATATGCAAAAGTTTTGGCACCCCTCTGAGGTGCTTTACTTCACGAGTAAAGGTCACATTTAGGACGCTTCCTGCATCCTTCCACATCACGTGACTCTTCTGTCCTAAATATGTAAAGGTACGAAAGCACAGTAGTGAGAAAATCGATTTAATAAACTTTTGTGGAAGACTAAATGAATCTTGGGAGGAGAGAACTCACAGGGACACTCCACTCAGAGAGATCTGGAGTCTGTCAGCGCAGGGATTGAACCCACAAGCTCCTCGCTGAAAGGCTAACCACTCTGCCACCCCCTGAATCCCTGCCAGCGGCCATGTGTTCTGTTTTCTTAACTGTATACTTTGACGTTTTAAAGGTCACACTCCTGTTGTTTTCTCATCTCTTGTACACAGAGGATTCTAGATTTGGGTTGAATGCATTTGTGTTTTGTGTGCGGGGGGGAAAAATGGCTCAGTTTTTGTGAAAGCAAGCAGGAAGCTCTGGTGCTGTGAGAAGGAAGACATTATCTCCAACTTTTAACAATTTCAGAATTTGTAGGGACTTTTTGTAGTAAAGTATATTAGGAATTTCATGTGTGCCGCGTTAACCCAAAAACACTAAACCCTGCATTCATTTGAGGGAAGCCGCTCTGAGAAAAAGTGAAAGTCTGAGCCGGAGATGGAATAAATTGTGCCGCTCTCCTGTTCATGACGCGGCACATAAATATTCAATAAATTAGCCGCGTCCGTTGCAGATTGATCAGTCATCTCTGGGACACAGTGACAGCCCAATGCACCGCTGAAATATTAACGCTGACAAATGAGCGATTTCTGAGTAAATGGTGTCAGCTTCAGATTGACTCCTGGCTCTGTAGGGCACACTGGGAATGCACTCACCCCCCTCGTCTCCACCACCGTCCTGAGCCCATCTTCTTGTCTCGGGACGTCCCCATCCCACATCTCCATAATGTGGTCTTTTTGACAACATCTGGATGCAACAGTAGAGGCTGTAAATCTGCATGTTAACAGCTTTAGAAAGCACACTGCTGTTCATAAACAAAATAGATCTGATACCTGAGGGCTGTGCTACAAAGCCAGATTTCTGATTAAGCTTAGTCGAGGCTAAACCCAAGACATAGCTAACCTGGCCTGGAGCAGGTTTTGTTCCTGAGTTTGGGCTCTGATCTGCTCTTTCAGTGTCTTTTCGGATGTTTTATTGACCAGCGTTACTGCCTGAGTTTGAGGAGTGATTGTCCTCATTGGTGTTAACATTATCCAACGTATTTATTCACTTCAACGTATGAGTTTTGAAGTTTTGAGTAGAACATTAGCCCTTCAGTCCTCTGAGGAAAAGCCCATCTCCAAATGCACACGTTTGTATTTCATTCTAAAGAACGGATCACGCCAGTCGTCCTTTGGATTCCTTGCCATACAAACTCTTTCCTTATTCTATATAAAGAAGTAAGTCTGGTATCAATTTGCTTAAATTTAGTTTATTTGGGCGAAACAATCATAGACGGAGTAACCCATCAGAAAAATGAAGGGCAGGACGTAAGCAGTGCACCGCTGACCTGTAAGCAAAACAAATATAGTGAATTATTGCCGGTTTTGCCATAAAAAAACAGAATACGTCGCATTATGAGCAACAGAAGCCAGTTGTACAAAGACTTGTGGACGTCAGAGGGACTTTACTGTTGTTAAAATGGAAACAGGATGAAGACAAAAACCCCACAGAGAACTGAACAACAACGAGGACGTCAGCAGAACCAACAGGTGACGAAGGAAAGACCTAAATGCTGTGAATCAAGTCAGAGAAGTTATTAAATTTACTCTGGTACCGTCTTGGTTATTTCTGATGGGAGATTAGCTTCCATATGTGAAAGAAGTGCAGCAGATAAACGACAGGGACAGGTCAGTTCCGGTCAGTAGGAGCTGGCTCGACAGGCTTTTGGATTCCAGAAGCCTCAGGAAAACTTTGTCTGCTCCCTGAACACTCATGTAGTCTAATGGTTCATTTTGTTTATGAATCAGTGAGCAAAAGCCTGCTTATATTTATATATTTTTAATTGAGAGGCCGTAGGCACAAAATGAAATAATGTGAAGCGACCTTCAGTGTCCAAAACAATGCTATATTAGATCGATGCATCATTGTTGTTTTTATTTCCTGCTCTGTATGGCTCTATTGGGCTTTCTATATTTTTTTATTATTAGTTTTTTCATTTAATTCTGTGTCAAAATCACCAAATGAGGCAGGACTCGCCCCCTTCCCCAGGAGCGCGCACAGAGGCTGGACATCAAATCCTGGCTTCACAAAATTCGCTGAGACCTGTCTTTGTGATACTTATCTGACAGTCAGGCTTTAAACTTTGTGACGCAAGCTTGCTCCAGTAAATCCTGTTTCTGTCTCTATAGAAATACATCCCTCTGTTCATATTCACTTTACTTAAAGTTACACTGTGTAAGATTCCCGGTCTTGCGCCTCTAGAGGCCACAGGTGCCACTGCACCGTCGCAAAACGTAAACACTAGGGCCCCTCCTCCTTCTGAAACTGTGCGAGCGTGCGTCTATTTCCATCATTGTTTCAGCTTTAGTTGACCTGCTGCTACCTTTGGAAGTTTGGACTGGATCTTCTATAGAGTTAGCGCTAGCGTTAGCTTATCAACAAATATCGCGCAATGGTCGCAGTAAAAACAACTAATAACTGTATGAAAAAGCACGTTCTAAAGAAAAAATAAAGAGGCTAATTTACCTGCCCAACAATAAAGAAGCAAAAACGTGATCTGATTTGCAGCCTTCTCTGTCTCTCATCTGACGCCAGCGAGCAAAAGTCTGTCCGATGTTGACTCTTGTCTGTGATCTGGTGCGGTCCCTTTCACATTTTCTTTTTCTTGCCTCGTCCGACATTGTCTTCATCTTCTTGTGTCCTTCGGCCCTGACGAACTGGCGAAAATAACAACGCTAAAAGTAGCTTCCTGGTTACACCTGCGCCTCAAGTCGTTCCCTGTCACGTGACTCTTCCTCAACAGCGGAGCGCTCCCGGCCAAGTTGCGAGGGTGGTTTCTCAGTACAGAAGCCCCGCTCGGAGCAACAGATCGCACCTCAGGCCTTATAATCGCTCAAAAAATCACAAAAACAAGTCAGTATGCCCCACATATTTAGGAGAAAAGTTACACAGTGTAACTTTAAATACATGCCTTCATCAATAATCTCCATACACAAATAAGTGCTTCTCTTCGAGCAGTGCTCAGTTTGTAGGGAAGGGATGAAGGAAATGGCACATAAAACAAAATATACCGTGTCATCTTCTCGCTTGCGGTTTATCAGCATTGCACAGGTCACAGTGAATATTCTCAGAGACAGTGTTAGAGGGGGAAAAAAAGAAAAGAGTATAAAATAAAGTCTGAAAATGCCAGTGTGGCGGCGCGGTGAGGTTTTCAGAGCTGGTGAGTGGAGGTCTTCTCTTCGTTGACCCCGGCCGCTGTTGAAATGGCAGCGCGTTTCTCGGTGTAGATGTGTGGAAGTGACAGAGTCTCAGGGGAAATCGAGCTGTGAGTACGAGCGAGGGGCAGAGGGGCAGAGAGGAGGGACGGAGGGTCTGAGAGGAGCTGGGGGGGAACAAAAAAAGGACTGGAGCATGATTCACCAACACCAACAGCAGCAGCAGAAACAACTGGAGATAATTCGATCATGCTGCTGCTGTTATGTGTAGAGTTATCAGACTCTCTCTCTCACTGTAGGCAGCTCCTGAGTGGTTTGTGGCGGTGATGTGAATGGATTTTAGGCCTTGTGTTATTGTCAAAACACCACCATGCTTTCAGTCCTTACTTTCATTTATAGGTTGGAGAATCAATAATTTAACCAAGGAAAAGGAAACATTGCAAAATGTCTTTAGGACAACACTTTTTAGAAACGTTGCTTCTACATGTCAAGATAGGTTTGTGAAGATTTGTGGCATTTTATTTTAATTTAATGATATATTTAATTTGGTTTGAAAAAAAAAAACAACTTTACATAGTACTTGAATAAATTAAAATATATTAGAAAGAAAACCTAGGACATGCTTCTTATACCTCAGAGGTCCTCTATTCTGCTAAATTGACTTTATTTGTTGTTTCCTCCTCAAAAACAGATCTGGAGTAGTATTCATGTTTGACTAAGCCTGTATGCTGAGGCGCTGCCCTTCTCCAGAGCTGAAAACGCTCGGTCTCACAGCTCTACGTAGAAACGTGAAACCAGGAAGTGCTCCTGCGCGTTTCTAAAGCCCAGACACCGTCACAGGACTCGTTCTGATCATTTCAGCCTTAAACCTCTGTCACTACCAAGCAGTCAGCTCATTTATCTGTTAGCCTCATGTCGCAAATTGCCGTGCTAATTAGCCATTTTAAGCTCTTTCCAGTCCCCATTGTTGCCAGCAGGGGGCGACAGACTCCTAATCCAAGCGTTTTCTGCAGAGTCACAGTAACAGCTCCCAACAGAAGATGTTTTCACTAGAGATTACCTTAGATAAATGTATTTCTAAATAACAACTAAACTGCCTTTATCAGGACTAAACCTAAACCAGGTCTAAACAACAACAAAACCAGGTCTAAACCAGGTCTAAACCACAACAAAACCAGGTCTAAATCACAACAAAACCAGGTCTAAACCAGGGCTAAACCGCAACAAAACCAGGTCTAAGCCACGACAAAACCAGGACTAAACCAGGTCTAAACCATGACAGAACCAGGTCTAAACCAGGTCTAAACCACAACAAAACCAGGTCTAAACCACAACAAAACCAGGTCTAAACCAGGTCTAAACCACAACAAAACCAGGTCTAAATCACAACAAAACCAGGTCTAAACCAGGGCTAAACCGCAACAAAACCAGGTCTAAATCACAACAAAACCAGGTCTAAACCAGGGCTAAACCGCAACAAAACCAGGTCTAAGCCACGACAAAACCAGGACTAAACCAGGTCTAAACCATGACAGAACCAGGTCTAAACCAGGTCTAAACCACAACAAAACCAGGTCTAAACCACAACAAAACCAGGTCTAAACCAGGGCTAAACCGCAACAAAACCAGGTCTAAGCCACGACAAAACCAGGACAAAACCAGGTCTAAACCATGACAAAACCAGGTCTAAACCAGGGCTAAACCACAACAAAACCAGGTCTAAACCAGGTCTAAGCCACGACAAAACCAGGTCTAAACCAGGTCTAAGCCACGACAAAACCAGGTCTAAACCAGGTCTAAACCAGGTCTAAGCCACGACAGAACCAGGTCTAAGCCAGGTCTAAACCAGGTCTAAGCCACGACAGAACCAGGTCTAAACCAGGTCTAAGCCACGACAAAACCAGGTCTAAACCAGGTCTAAACCAGGTCTAAACCACGACAAAACCAGGTCTAAACCAGGTTTAAGCCACGACAAAACCAGGTCTAAACCAGGTCTAAGCCACGACAAAACCAGGTCTAAACCAGGTCTAAGCCACGACAAAACCAGGTCTAAACCAGGTCTAAACCACAACAAAACCAGGTCTAAACCAGGTCTAAGCCACGACAAAACCAGGTCTAAACCAGGTCTAAACCACGACAAAACCAGGTCTAAACCAGGTCTAAGCCACGACAAAACCAGGTCTAAACCAGGTCTAAGCCACGACAAAACCAGGTCTAAACCAGGTCTAAGCCAGGTCTAAACCAGGTCTAAGCCACGACAGAACCAGGTCTAAACCAGGTCTAAGCCACGACAAAACCAGGTCTAAACCAGGTCTAAACCAGGTCTAAACCACGACAAAACCAGGTCTAAACCAGGTTTAAGCCACGACAAAACCAGGTCTAAACCAGGTCTAAGCCACGACAAAACCAGGTCTAAACCAGGTCTAAGCCACGACAAAACCAGGTCTAAACCAGGTCTAAACCACAACAAAACCAGGTCTAAACCAGGTCTAAGCCACGACAAAACCAGGTCTAAACCAGGTCTAAACCACGACAAAACCAGGTCTAAACCAGGTCTAAGCCACGACAAAACCAGGTCTAAACCAGGTCTAAGCCACGACAAAACCAGGTCTAAACCAGGTCTAAGCCAGGTCTAAACCAGGTCTAAGCCACGACAGAACCAGGTCTAAACCAGGTCTAAGCCACGACAAAACCAGGTCTAAACCAGGTCTAAACCAGGTCTAAACCACGACAAAACCAGGTCTAAACCAGGTTTAAGCCACGACAAAACCAGGTCTAAACCAGGTCTAAGCCACGACAAAACCAGGTCTAAACCAGGTCTAAGCCACGACAAAACCAGGTCTAAACCAGGTCTAAACCACAACAAAACCAGGTCTAAACCAGGTCTAAGCCACGACAAAACCAGGTCTAAACCAGGTCTAAACCACAACAAAACCAGGTCTAAACCAGGTCTAAGCCACGACAAAACCAGGTCTAAACCAGGTTTAAGCCACGACAAAACCAGGTCTAAACCAGGTCTAAGCCACGACAAAACCAGGTCTAAACCAGGTCTAAGCCACGACAAAACCAGGTCTAAACCACGACAAAACCAGGTCTAAACCAGGTCTAAGCCACGACAAAACCAGGTCTAAACGACAACAAAACCAGGTCTAAGCCACGGAAAAACCAGGTCTAAACCAGGTCAGGTCTAAACCAGGTCTAAACCAGGTCTAAACGACGACAAAACCAGGTCTAAACCAGGTCTAAACCACAACAAAACCAGGTCTAAACCAGGTCTAAACGACGACAAAACCAGGTCTAAACCAGGTCTAAGCCACGGGAAAAACCAGGTCTAAACCAGGTCAGGTCTAAACCAGGTCTAAACGACGACAAAACCAGGTCTAAACCAGGTCTAAACCACAACAAAACCAGGTCTAAACCAGGTCTAAACCAGGTCTAAACGACGACAAAACCAGGTCTAAACCAGGTCTAAACCAGGTCTAAGCCACGGAAAAACCAGGTCTAAACCAGGTCTAAACCAGGTCTAAACGACGACAAAACCAGGTCTAAACCAGGTCTAAGCCACGACAAAACCAGGTCTAAACGACGACAAAACCAGGTCTAAGCCACGGAAAAACCAGGTCTAAACCAGGTCAGGTCTAAACCAGGTCTAAACGACGACAAAACCAGGTCTAAACCAGGTCTAAACCAGGTCTAAACGACGACAAAACCAGGTCTAAACCAGGTCTAAACCAGGTCTAAACGACGACAAAACCAGGTCTAACCCAGGGCCAAACCAAGCCATCACTGTGTATAAACCAGGACCAGGACTCCTCGTCATTGTCTTCTCTCTGTGTTATGTAACGTTGCAGAGTAAGACCGACTTTTGCTCGTGCAGGTCCCGTCACTGTTGTTCCCCTCGTGGTCCTGCAGCCTCCACAGGACGTCCCTCTCAGCGTTGGCCCCGTAGCTCTGCAGGCGCTCTGCTGTAATGAGCGCGGCGTGTGCGGTGGATCGATGGTATCTGAGCGGCATCAGGAGGAGGAGACAGGTCAGAGCCATCAGTACAGACATGTTAACTCTCCCAATGGATTTTAATAGAAATGACCTGTTATTAAATCCTAAATATGAATAGTTCCAGTTCTAGTAGCATTTAAGACACAAGGCAACAAAACACGGGACACATTACCTGTGGAACTGAAGATTTAGATTTAACATGAACTCATAGACTTTTTAATAACAGAAACTTTAACACTTTTATTGTTTTATTGTTTGATTTGTCGTGTATCATCTGTGTGTATTGTTATTGTTTGGTTGTGTTTTGTAAAAAAAGCCAAACTATAGACATTGAGAACATGAACAAATGATCAGATCAACATCAATAAATAAGTAAGTAAATAATATAAATAAATACAAATAACTATGAAAATTACAAATAAATATAATAAATTTTTAAAAATAAAAATGAAGGTCCATGGCTAATTCTGTGTACACATAACTCACTTTTTTCTTTTACCTTACGTAGACTTTAATGTTCCCATAAAGAAATTTGTCGTCTGCATTTGTTTTTTTATGTAATTTGAAAGTGTTAGATTTATTTTCCAAGTGTTTGTTTTGAATTAATGTACATAATTATTTGTTTCTGTAATCGGCCGTTAGCTTGAGAGGGAATTATATTTACTGTGGCTCAGCAGTGATGCATTGCACAGTTAACAATGTGAACAACTTAAAATCTTTATTCTGTATTTGTTGTCATTGTTTTGGGGCAGAAGCTGATGTTCACCAACTTACCCTGAGCTGAAATATTTGTGAATGAATTTGTTATATTGCTTTGCTGCGTTAGATTTAATCCGTTCATTACAGTTTTTGGTTTCATTCATTGACAATATATGTAATTTTGTATAGTGTTGTTCTCTTTTGTATTGTAAGCCTTTAAAAAAAATAATAATAAAATCACCAACTTACCTGTGCTAAAATATTTGTGAATGCAGACTGTTAATTAAACCCTGTCAACATTTTTAGAGTGGTCTCGTCCCTGCAGCCTGGGTAGAAGTTGAGGGGTTACCGGGGCACCCAGAGAAAACCCAAAACCCACTCAGACACAGGGAGAACTTTGCAAACTCCACACAGAAAGGCCCCGCTCGGTCTGGGAGTCTCTGTGCTGCCTTGTCCAGTTTAATGTTGGATCCAGTCCTGGTTTAGTCCCAAGTGCAGGCCGCTCTGAACACATGTAGTCAGTCTGTGAGCTGAAAATGTGTCCACTTATCTTTTAAAGCTGCACTACCTGATTTTGTGGCAGTAAAAATTATTTCCTAATTCCTTTCCTTCGCTCTGTCACAGTCTCACACAAACCTGGAAGTCTGTGCACAGCCAGGAGCTGTCACAATAACACAGCACACATCTGGAGTCTGCTTTTAATTCTTTAAAATAAAACCTATACATTTTGAACTAAAACACCAGCTCCTTCACATTATTCCTGATAGATTCTAGTTCTGGATAGATAAAGGATGTATTGACCAATCAGAGCGCTCCTGTCCTATGAAAGCGTGTGATTGGTTAAACTGTTCCTTCCCTCGCTCTAAAACAAAAACCCTTAAAGGAACAGGCCACAGTTTTTCCAGACTAAACTATGTTCTTCCCTGATCTTAGCTGAGTTGATGCGTACCTCTCTGGTCTTTGTGTGTGCCCTTTGCCTGGGGAGCGACGCTAATTTGTTAGCATTTAGCTTTGCCAAGCTTATCCCTATGGAACCAAGTGGTTCCCTATGGCTCAAGTTAGAAGCAACCAAGCTCTTCCACGATTTCCCGATTTAAATACGGTTTCGTGAGTAGTTACATGACCCAAGCACAGTTACACAAAAATGAAAAGGTGGCGATTTTTTAAGCGGATAAAAATGGAAATTTTTTAGGAGTGAAGATATCACTGCGCCGACGCCGAAGTGCTCCTAAAGTGTTATTCCGCCTTACATTATAGTACCCATTTTTATCCGCCGGCTGGTATATTAGACTTTTGCCATTTGTCGGCAAAACAGCAAATAATAATACATCAATTTTATATAGCGCTTTTCACACAACTCAAAGTTGCTTTACAATTTTTGATCTATTATTCATTCAATCCTCAGTCATACTCGGTGGTGGTGAGCAACAGCTGCCCTGGGGCAGACTGACGGATGTGTGGCCAATCTGTGCCAACGGCCCCACTGACCACACTAACACATTCACACAGGTAAGGTGGGTGAAGTGTCTTGCCCAGGGACACAACGACAGTATGCGCTTCAGATGGAATTTGAACCGGCTACCCTCTGGTTGCTGGGCGAATGCCACTGCGCCGCCATCGCCCCATACCTCCTTCTTTAAGACGAATAAATGAGTGCTTCTTTCTGCTCCACTTTCAAAGAAAAACCCAAATCTAATTTTTCCAAAACTGGTGTCAAGGCCGATTCAAACGAGCGCTGTTCGTTAGCCACAGTCATCATCGTGCTAAGCCCCGCCTACTCCACTCGCTACACACCCGCTACACAGATGGAGCGCTGTGATTGGTTCGACCAAGCCCTGGACGGAGCCAAGATTGGCCCCTATGCTGTGTTACTAGACCAACCCGCTAGGCAAAAAATATTTTCTGCCGCTAGGGTGCGTCTAGATTTCTAGGCGAGAAAAACGGGGGCCTGTTCCTTTAAAATACAGCCCACAGCTGACCTCAAAGTCTCATTTTTTTCTCAGATGACTTCTGTTATTCTGCACTAAAAACTAAATAGTTATCTTTACCAAAATACAAGGAAAAAGAAATCAGGTAGTGCAGCTTTAATGTTCTAACACTGCAGATCCTCCCTGTTGTACTGTTGGATATTTTCTGTTCTACGTCTGTGAGGCGTGACTCTCGAGCCCGCTCTGTAGATGACTTCTCCCTCCAAAAATGTAAAAGATGAAAAAAAGAGGAGTCTGTAAACTGTCTTGTCCCGTATCAGCCGCTGTGATGAATCAAACACACACACACACACACACACACACAAATACACTCGCACTTCTCTCCTCTGCGCCCTTAACGCAATCACTTTCTGACGCTTTTTTTTTCCTTCTTTTTCCTCGTTCCGTTTTTGATGCCGACCCGTTTTTGTAAGCAAATTACTCCGTCAGAAGCCAGCGGCGCCTGTCCATCAGCGTGAAGGAGGCCGAGGAGGAGCGAGAGGAGGAGGAGGAGGGGGGGACGGAGGAAGGACATCCAGCAGACAGTGACTGACAGGAGACACACACAGAGACAAAACAAGAGGAGTGTGAGGAGAGAGGACACACAGAGGGGACGAGGAGGAGTGGACACACAGAGGGGACGAGGAGGAGTGGACACAGAGAGGGGACAAGGAGAGAGGGCACAGAGTGGGGACGAGGAGAGAGGGCACACAGAAGGGGACGAGGAGGAGTGGACACAGAGAGGGGATGAGGAGGAGTGGACACACAGAGGGGACGAGGAGGAGTGGACACAGAGAGGGACGAGGAGGAGTGGACACAGAGAGGGGACGAGGAGGAGTGGACACACAGAGGGGACGAGGAGGAGTGGACACAGAGAGGGGATGAGGAGAAAGGGCACAGAGAGGGGACTGAGGAGGAGTGGACACAGAGAGGGGATGAGGAGAGAGGGCACAGAGAGGGGACGAGGAGGAGTGGACACAGAGAGGGGACAAGGAGAGAGGGCACAGAGAGGGGACAAGGAGGAGTGGACACACAGAGGGGACGAGGAGAGAGGGCACACAGAAGGGGACGAGGAGGAGTGGACACAGAGAGGGGACAAGGAGAGAGGGCACAGAGTGGGGACGAGGAGAGAGGGCACACAGAAGGGGACGAGGAGGAGTGGACACAGAGAGGGGATGAGGAGGAGTGGACACACAGAGGGGACGAGGAGGAGTGGACACAGAGAGGGACGAGGAGGAGTGGACACAGAGAGGGGACGAGGAGGAGTGGACACACAGAGGGGACGAGGAGGAGTGGACACAGAGAGGGGATGAGGAGAAAGGGCACAGAGAGGGGATGAGGAGAGAGGGACACAGAGAGGGGATGAGGAGAGAGTGCACAGAGAGGGGACAAGGAGGAGTGGACACAGAGAGGGGACGAGAAGGAGTGGACACAGAGAGGGGACAAGGAGAGAGGGCACAGAGTGGGGACGAGGAGAGAGGGCACACAGAAGGGGACGAGGAGGAGTGGACACAGAGAGGGGACAAGGAGAGAGGGCACAGAGTGGGGACGAGGAGAGAGGGCACACAGAAGGGGACGAGGAGGAGTGGACACAGAGAGGGGACAAGGAGGAGTGGACACACAGAGGGGACGAGGAGAGAGGGCACACAGAGGGGACGAGGAGGAGTGGACACACAGAGGGGACGAGGAGGAGTGGACACACAGAAGGGGACGAGGAGGAGTGGACACAGAGAGGGGATGAGGAGAGAGGGCACAGAGAGGGGACGAGGAGGAGTGGACACACAGAGGGGACGAGGAGAGAGGGCACAGAGAGGGGACGAGGAGGAGTGGACACACAGAAGGGACGAGGAGAGAGGACACACAGAGGGGACGAGGAGGAGTGGACACACACAGGGGACGAGGAGGAGTGGACACACAGAGGGGGGACGAGGAGAGAGGACACACAGAGGGGACGAGGAGAGAGGGCACACAGAGGGGATGAGGAGAGAGGGCACACAGAGGGGACGAAGAGAGAGGGCACACAGGGGACGAGGAGAGAGGGCACACAGAGGGGACGAGGAGGAGTGGGCACACAGAGGGGACGAGGAGGAGTGGGCACAAAGAGGGGACGAGGAGGAGTGGACACACAGAGGGGAAGAGGAGGAGTGGACACAGAGAGGGGACGAGGAGGAGTGGGCACAGAGAGGGGACGAGGAGGAGTGGGCACAGAGAGGGGACAAGGAGGAGTGGACACAGAGAGGGGCCGAGGAGGAGTGGACACACAGAGGGGACGAGGAGGAGTGGACACAGAGAGGGGACGAGGAGGAGTGGACACAGAGAGGGGACGAGGAGGAGTGGACACACAGAGGGGACGAGGAGAGAGGGCACACAGAGGGGACAAGGAGGAGTGGGCACAGAGAGGGGACGAGGAGGAGTGGACACACAGAGGGGACGAGGAGGAGTGGACACACAGAGGGGAAGAGGAGGAGTGGACACACAGAGGGGACGAGGAGGAGTGGACACACAGAGGGGACGAGGAGGAGTGGAAACGCAGAGGGGACGAGGAGGAGTGGGCACACAGAGGGGACGAGGAGGAGTGGACACACAGAGGGGACGAGGAGGAGTGGACACACAGAGGGGACGAGGAGGAGTGGACACACAGAGGGGACGAGGAGGAGTGGACACACAGAGGGGACGAGGAGGAGTGGAAACGCAGAGGGGACGAGGAGGAGTGGGCACACAGAGGGGACGAGGAGGAGTGGACACACAGAGGGGACGAGGAGGAGTGGACACACAGAGGGGACGAGGAGGAGAGGGCACAGAGAGGGGAAGAGGAGGAGTGGACACACAGAGGGGACGAGGAGGAGTGGACACACAGAGGGGAAGAGGAGGAGTGGACACACAGAGGGGACGAGGAGGAGTGGACACACAGAGGGGACGAGGAGGAGTGGAAACGCAGAGGGGACGAGGAGGAGTGGGCACACAGAGGGGACGAGGAGGAGTGGACACACAGAGGGGACGAGGAGGAGTGGACACACAGAGGGGACGAGGAGGAGAGGGCACAGAGAGGGGCCGAGGAGAGAGGGCACAGAGTGGGGACGAGGAGGAGTGGACACACAGAGGGGACGAGGAGAGAGGGCACGCAGAGGGGACAAGGAGGAGTGGACACACAGAGGGGACGAGGAGGAGTGGGCACGCAGAGGGGACGAGGAGAGAGGGCACACAGAGGGGACGAGGAGAGAGGACACACAGAGGGGACGAGGAGAGAGGACACACAGAGGGACGAGGAGGAGTGGACACAGAGAGGGGACGAGGAGGAGTGGACACAGAGAGGGGACGAGGAGGAGGGGACAAGGAGGGCGCTGAGTTTCTTAGTCCTCAAAATGCTGGGTTCCATGAGCCCACTGCAGGAAGCTCTGATCAACAACAAGCTCCTTGCATCCAACCTGCTCTCGTTCATTTATCAAAACAACTGTGCACAGCTGTTTCCACTGATTCCTCACAGACATTTTTTTTTTATTTTGTAGTAAAATGGCATCATACTAAAAGTTTAAGGAAGTAAACATCTTTTTTTTTCTCTGTTTCTGTTCAAAGTATGTATTGGAAACATTTTCTTTTAGTCCCAGAATGTTTTTAAAGGTTGTAAAATGAAATTCTGCAATAAAGATGATCAAGATTAGTTTAAAAAAATACACAGAAAAGCCTTACTATTTCTCATTATAATGCACTTCTATTGCATTAGCTTTAGCTTAGCTTAATTTCATAAGTACGCAAGGATTTTTGGAGTAATTGTGCGTAGTTATTCTCCACCTCTGAGGGCACAAAGGGAAAAGGACATGGTGTAGAGGGCACCGCAGTCAGAAAACTGGTTAGAGGAAAAAAAGAAATGGGAGAAATGTGGGTTGCATTTTTTTTTATTTTTTTTTCCGCGGCGCGTCCCCTGGGTGTGGCAGTATCAAGTCAATCTGGGCCTAATTCGTGTCAGCGTTTGAATCCTATCTCCGGGAGAGGAGAGCAGGAGGTTGATCAAATTGAAGTGGAATTGAAGTTGGATGCACAAGAGGATACGGGGGGGGGGGCACAATGGGGGCCGGGGGCGGGGTTATAGGACGAGGAGAGAGAAGAAGAAGAAGAGAGGGTCTGCCCCGCTTCGAAATACTCTCTCCATTCAGGACGACACACACAGAGCTGACCTTGTACAGAGAGAGACAGAAGTCAACTGAGCTCTGGAGTGGAAAAGTCTGCTCAGTCCAAAAGATCGGTAAGTAACGCTGTTGGCGATGTCGTTACGGCAACCATTCCCAAAGTCAGGAGTGTCATGTCCCGCTTAAATTTACCAAAATCCCACGCAACAATACAACTTCCCTCGATCCCAAATTTTATTTTCATGTTTTTCTCCATATATTTCTATAAAAACATTACAAAAGACACTGACTTTTGGCAAAAAAGTGTTTAAAAGTTATATTTTTAAACAAATACACTAAAAAAATAAAATAAAATGCACCAAAAACTCAATAACTCAAGGCAAAGGATCCTTCAAGATTTTTGGGGCCAAATTAAAATCTCAAGTTTTCCACATTTTCACTTAATTTGATGTTCATACGTCGAAAAACTTTTCTAATTTTTATGTTTTTCTCTCTATCATTATTTTTTTACTCATCTTGCAGCCAACTTACAGTAGTTCAGAAAAAGCTATTCTTTTGTTAAATGTAGTATTTTTAGTTTTTATTATTATCAATAATACTTTTTCTGAACAGTGGAGTCAGTTGGCTGTAAGATGAGTTGGAAAAAATAAACTTAAAATTTCAAGTTTTTAGATGTATGAACGTTAAATTTGGTGAGTAAAAAAATATTAGTTGTTGAAAACTTGAGATTTTGAGTTGATCAAAACTCAAAAATCTTGATGGATCCCTGTTGCCTTGAGTTTTTGCAGCATTGTTTTTTACAGTGCATTTCAAACTCAATTTCTTTTTTTGTACTTAATATAGGCAGCCTCTGGGGGCCCCCTGCAGTACCTTCGCGGACTCCTAGGGGGCCCTGGACCCCACTTTGGGAACCGTTGCGTTACAGGCATCAAGAATGTATCGTTTTGTGGTAAAAATATTTATATATCAACATCAATAATGAAGTAAATATATAAGAGAATAAATCTGTAGCTATTTTATGCTCTGTCCAGTCCCCACCATGTTGCCAGCAGGGGGCGACAGACACCTAATCCAAGCATTCTCTGCAAAACAACTCGCCAAAAGAAGAGGTTTGGCATACATATACATTATTTTAGGTTATAAAACATGAAATACTAAATGCAATGATGTCCAAAAGCATTAAAAAAAGCCTGAAACAAGCATAATATGGACGCTTTAATTTAGTTTTTAATGCATGGCTATAGGAAGACTCAGGGTTTAGAGACAGCGCCCACAGACAATGAATGAAAATAAATGCTGTCAGTGAGTCAGCGCATGTCTCTGAGTGACTGAGGAGTTATTGTGAACCCTGCCTCACACTCACTGTCAGTGGCCCTCCTTAAATTTCTGAAAATCCCTCACGGACCCCCGATAAAACTTCCCCCTATTCAAAAGACTCTGCCAATGTTTTTCTCCTTATGTTTATTTATAAAAACATTACAAAAACACTGATTATTGACTAAAAGTTGTTTTAAAGTAATATTTTAAAACACGTAATTAACAAATGTTTTTAGGTACTTGATATTTTCATTGACTTTTTATATTTGTCCATGTTTTATTTGTTTTTATGAACCAACCCCATGTGTCTGAAATAATAAAAATAATAATAATAATAAATTGAAATATAGACAGCCTCTGGGGCCCCCCGTAGTACCTTTGCGGACCCCACTTTGGGAACCACTGGCGTACATGTACAGATCCAAAGCAGGAACAGTGACTGCAGCAGATTAATGCCAAACATATTTGTACCTTGTTAAATCACAGTGACGTTTCTTTAGTGGACTCTGCCAGCGTCAGGTTTGTGTTTCCAAAAGACTGGCTCCTGTCCAAATCTCACTCTGCACAGATTACAGTTTTCTTCTCTTTTAGTCGTGTTCCCTAAACAGCCTCCTCCCTGCCCAACCCCCTTCCCTCGCCCCAGTGCCGGCTCTGTCTTTCTGGTGAGCCGAGTTAAAACCTGATCCTACTCAAAAACAGCAGAAAATGAAGCACTTGAATTTGGAATCAGACTCGCAGCAAACACAGGAACTGGAGGAAGCATCTTTTCAGATTTAAATGCATTTATCCATTCTCCTGCTTTGAGGCCTAAACATTTTTTGCTGTTTGTTTAAAGCCTGACTGCACAGAGGTGAGGGCGGAGCCTAACGGGAACAAGCGAAAGAAGATGAAAAAAAAACTTAAAATCTACTGCCAGCACTGCTGCGAGTGCAACAGTCACACCTCTGTGCACGCGACCCTCCGTGCTATAGCACAGGGTAAAGATCATTTTACATAAAACACTTTAACTTGTTTGTTTTGTTTCTGAAAAATTTACTCAACAAAGTAAATGTAGGCCTTAGAAAAAAAAAAACTTTTAAGTTGAGGTAATTATAGGAGGATAAAATAATAATAGAATAAAACATCTCTGAACTGTGGGACATGGCATAAACTTAAGATTAAAATGTATTTCTTTAAATGGTGATACACACACACATACATACACACATATATACATACATACATACATACATACACACACACATACATACACACATACACATACATACATACATACATACATACATACATACATACATACATACATACATACACATACATACATACAAACATATATACATACATACACACACACACACATACACATACATACATACATACATACACATACATACATACATACAAACATATATACATACATACATACACACACACACACATACATACACACATACACATACATACATACATACAAACATATATACATACATACATATATACACACACACATACATACACACACACATACACACATACATACACATACATACATACAAACATATATATACATACATACACACACACACACACACACATACACATACATACACACATATATACATACATACATACAAACATATATATACATACATACACACACATACATACATACATACATACATACACATACATACATACAAACATATATACATACATACATACATACATACACATACATACATACAAACATATATACATACATACATACATACATACACATACATACACACATACATACATACATACACACACATACATACATACACACATACAGACATACATACATACATACATACATACATACATACATACATACAGACATACATACATACATACATACATACATACATACAAATGAATTAAGTAAAATCCACTCCAACTTCATTTATAGAGCACTTAAAAAACATCTCAGCTGAGGGTTGTATGCAGCATTGAAGAAACTGGAAAACAAAGAATTATAAATATGTTACTCACAAGCATGGAAAATTAACTAAACCTTACCTAAAAACAACAGTTCTATGGATAAAAGCTATAAACAAAAACTATAAAACAGTAAAAACCAACTTCTCAAACTGTGTTAAAAAACAAGGAGGGAAAAAATGCATTTTAGGAGAGGACTCAAAAACAGAGAGGAGCCTGTCTGAGGTGCAAAGGCAGCTCATGCTACAGTTTTGGGGCTGCGACTGTAAAAGCACTGTCACCTCTGAGTTTCCTCTTTGTCTTAGCAACGACCAACAGAGACCTGAGAGAGCAGCAGGACGGTCAGATACTGAGGGGCGACACAAGGCCTTTAAAAACAAACTGGGAGCTAATGCAATGACTTTAAAATCAGAGTAAAAGACAGAATCCAACTCTGACTGTGGCCCTTCAGAAGTTAACACAACAATAAATGCACAGAAGTGTTTGAAATCGTCTTTAACCCGGGTGAATAAAATATGAAATGATTGCATAAGTCCAAGTAAAATCAGCTTAACAACACCTTATTACACTTCTACTTTCTCTGACAAACCCTGCTAAATCCAAACCCCTACATCCTACACAGAATATCCCGAGGTCGCACTAAAACAGCTGCTTTTCCTTTTATTTCCAAATCCACCTGATCCACATCCTTCACTTTATCTGGCTCTGCTTTTGACTGCGATCAAAACAACAACAAAAAACCATGACAAAAATCAGAGGAAATGACAGCGTTTGTGGCTGGAGCCCTGTAACACCGTCTGATACCCACTTTAATCCCAAAATACATGCAAATATGCACTTTCACACCCCCCCTCCAAAAAAAAAAACCCACATTTATCTCCCAAATATATGCCTCCTCACACCGATCCGTATTCATGGATTCCTTGTGGGGGCTGCCTCCTGTTTTGACAGTTGTGGGCTGCAGCGTCAAATGGCAAATCTCTTAATCTGAGCGTATTAATAAGAAAAACATGACTGTCGGATATTTTCTCACACATTCCCATCTGCCCCGAAATGAACGGCTAAAGGCGGCAGCTCAGGCGTTATTAGCATTATGTAATTTTTTATAAAACGGTTTGTTGTCGTCGTCGATGCCATTGTAGTGACAGTGGCTTATTCGTCGGGGGGTTTAGGCTTCAGAAACTATTTGGGACGAAGGGAATCAGACAGACGGTGTTAATCCAGGTGAGTATTTGTGGCTTGGAGGTTTGGGGGAAATTGTAGACGGTTAAATTGGTTTAATCCACGAACGGAGGCTGCAAAAGGTCAGAATGTGCGGCGTCGAGACGGTGGCTTTCCAGGTTTCATTTTTATCGCGAGTCTCGGTTGGGTTCTCTGGCTCTGAAGGACAAGAATTAGTCAAATAATAAAAAATATTATAAGATATTCATTTAGGAAAGGTGTTTAAAAGGCAATATTCTGCTTTTATTTATATTTTTAAACCAGTGTTGGTCTACAGCAGCACGTTTTACAGACTTTAAAAACATTATCAGACTAAAAGAAAGCATTTTTAATAAGTACTCTACTGCTGTCATAAAGAGGCCAGCAGAGGGCAGCAGAGAGCAGACTTAATAGCATATTGTAGAAGGAAAACATGACATTAATATGCTTTTTATTATGTTTTCTACATGCGGCAAGAAGATCTCAGGTTGTGTCTGTGGGGGTTTTCTCCAGATGCTCCAGGTTTTAGATTTAGATGAATTTATTACAAACCTGCACGCAACACAACATAAAACAGGTGACAAACAATAAACAATCGACAAATAACCAGATGCATGGTTTGAAAATGGGATGGAAGAAGCAAAGACATTGGATTTCCAACCCACGACTCATCACAACAACGACAACATTCATCAGAACAAGACACAAATAAAACACAGGCCTGGACACTTCCCCTGTTTACCTAAAACATGCACAACAGTCTAATCCTCCAGCTTGGTTCTCCTGATCGTAAATTAAGTCAATCTTCTCCATTCCTTTAAATAAAATATTCTCCGTCACTACTCATCTGTTCTCTGTTGATCAGCTCTAGTGTCGTCTTGGTTTGAGCGGCTCATAAAACACTTTTGCTCTTGGTTAAGTCGAGAGCGCAGCCCTGTATTTGAACAAAGTACTGTATGCAAGAACTGAGGTCAAAGAACCAGAGTTATGTTGTAATGTTTCACTTGTGAGTATTTCTTTGGCCATGTAACAGTGCTCCTACTCTGGTTCTGCATGTGCATGTTTTTATGTTTCCTCTACATTTTGGTTCAATGATTTCACTGTGAAACAACAAAACCTAGCTCCAGTCCTTGTTCTCCAAACACTTGTGGTCCAGATCTCAGACCCATGACTGTCAGGATGTCAGGTCATGCATCCTTCCACTCCAGTGTCAGCTGACTTCATGTTTTTTTGTTTTGTTTTTTGCCCAAAGCGTCTCCATTGTGAAGTTTCCATCGCTGTCAGACGAGCCTCTTATAATCTATTTCTCTTTCCTTTTGTGTCGCCTCCGTGCCCTTCTCCGTCACGCCTCTTCCTTTGATCGCTCCGAACATTACATGTCCACTTTTGGCACCGCGCGCTCCTTCTCTCCTCACTTCCTTATCTGCTCCTCCGTTTTTCTGCGCCGTCTGCCAGTCCCATTATCATCACCTCTCATTTAGCATGTCCAGACGCAGCAGCAGCAGCGCTATCTTTGGCTCTGTCCCTCTCTCCGTCCCCCGTCTCTTCCCCTTTTGTGTCAGCTCCACAAACTTGGATCTATTTACCCTCATCCCGTTGATCTTTTGCGCAAACAAACCTTGGCTAAAAGAAGGAAGGGAGGCCAGACAGTCAGACGTCCCGCCGGCCCAAAGACATCTGCCGGAGCTGTAGCATTAGGTGCAATATCCAATTCAATCCCCTTTCCCTTCAACCTTCAAGAAAAGCTTTTAGCCACATTTTAGCGCACAAAAGCCGCCGCTCTGGCCTTTGTAGCCTGAGCTTCTATTTAAGAAGGTGAGGTTGAGGATGCAGGGAAGAAATCAATAAAGTGTCCCGGCGCTCAATCTTCTTGGGACTATCGCGTCGACGTGGCTTTTTTTTTTTTTTTAAGGGTTTTGCTGGAGAGAAGGAGTGAAAGGCGGCTGGCCATAGTTTTTTTGTCATTCATGGAGCAATCCTGAACAAACAACACTGGGCAGAAGTAATAGACAGGTTTTTGAGAGCAAAGAAAGGTGCATTGTTGTACAAAAATACAAAAAAAAAGGCAGAAAAAAGAAGAAAAAGCACAAATAGATGCACTTTGGGAGCCTAGATCTTACAGAACAAAAATAAAACATAAAATTCCTTATTTATTAAAGCACTAAAACTTTGGTGGGATGGGTATAAGAGAGTGACGTACTGGGACAATAGGAGGTCGGTGCCAGCCCGGGCCGTGACATTGGCAGCTGAAGGTGTTTGTGCAGTGGGAGGAAGGTCAGAGGTCACTGTTGGACAAAGAGCCAGTGCATTCTGGGAGATTCTTTACACACTGACAGAGGCTCCACAGCTGTCGGGACTGTCCGGTGGATATGGGAAGGGCATCAGTGTGGTGTGGAACTAAACTCTAATGCAGTGGGTCTCAAGACTTTCACTCTGAGAACCACCACAGAAAATAATTTCAAAGTACCACCTTTAACGGATTAAAATGAACCTAAATCAGGATAATCCCAGGTCTAAACCTGAGAATAAAATATTATACCAGGACTAAACCAGAACAAAAGCAGGACTGAACCAAGACTAAACAGACAAGGACTAAATGTCAGTTCAAAAAGACCTTCACCAGGACTAAAGCTAGGACTAAACTGGACCTAAACCAGGATTAAACCCTAAACAACTACAGCAGGATTAAAACAGGACAAAATCTGGATTTAGCTCAGGACTAAACCAGGACTATACTTGAACTAAATCATTATCTGTTTATTAATTTTTGTCTTTAATAAGTAAGGGCAGTCATGAGAACCACTAGAAAGAGGCTATGTACCACTTGTGGTACCCATACCACAGGTTGAGAACCACTGCCCTACCAAAAAGGGAATTTACATGATTTGAATATAATAATAACGATATAATATATTATTATTAATATAATATGATCATCATAATTAATATGATGGTTTGAATAGAAACAAAGATGCCTTAAAACATGAACATGACCTGCCATCCTCATGGACTTCTGTGGGCAGTCTTTGAAAAATAAGTGATTTTGGGATAAAAACAGCACAGTTTATAGGCCTTAAACTGAAGCAACTTGTATTTCTCTAAGTTGGCGATATTTGTAAATCAAAACTTTTCTTTCTCAAGTCCGTCCCACCAAATTGCACAACATGTCCCACTTTTATTACTTTTTGAGATGGTCATCCTAGTACAAACCCAATTATGAAAAAGTTAGGAAAAAATGGCAATATAATCATTTTTATAAAATTGGAATGCAATGGTCTGCACATCATAAAAAATATATTTTTATCAGATTTCTTTTTCTTTATCTGATGGCAGTAACAGTCTCTACAAGGTTTGGAACGAGGCAACAAAAAGAGGAAAACAAGTTTTACTCTGCACGACTGCAGTCGGTGTTCTGGTCTGAAGAAGAAGGCTCTGCTCTGGATTTACACTCGGTCTACGTTTCTACTCTCACACCAAAAAAAAACAAGCGTCTGAAATTAGTTTTCTCTGCAGGGTGGCTGGCTTGGAGATAAGTTGAGGAGCTCAGAGTAGAGCCGCTGCTCCTCCACAACGCCTCGGGATTCCCCCAGAGGAGATGGAGGAAGTGTCTGCGGAGAGGGAAGTCTGGGCGTCTCTGCTTAGACTGCTGGCCCTGGATAAGTAGAAGAAGATGGATTCTTTACTATGAAAAACAGCTGGAGTGAGCATTTTGGCAACACATTTTTTTGTTATAAAAAGAACATTTTTAGGGTCAGCATAGCAGTAAATTGATTGTCTGTTTGTTATAAAACTGAGACAGAACTGTTCCTGACTCAACTCTTTCAAACATAGATTGACGTTGAATACATTAACCCTCACTCTGTCCCCCCTGCTCCCCTCGTCCTCTGACCACAGCTGTGTTTGTGTCCACGCAGCAGAGCTCGGACGTCTCTCTGACAGACACCGGTCCCACCTCTGCTCAGTGGTCCGGCGTCCCGCTGCTCCGCTCCTGTGTTACCCCCAACCAGCTCCTCTTTACCTCGTCCTCCCCTGCACCTCCCCTGCACCCCTCCTGCACCCCTCCTGCCCCCCTCCAGCCCCCCTCCTGCACCCCTCCAGCCCCCCTCCTGCACCCCTCCTGCACCCCTCCTGCACCCCTCCAGCCCCCCTCCTGCACCCCTCCTGCACCCCTCCTGCACCCCTCCAGCCTCCATACCGTCCTGTTTGTTTTAATCAGCGCAGTGTTTGCCAAAGAGCTTACTCAGGAGATGGGAGTCCTTGTGTGTTCTCCACGGGACAAGGCCAAGTGGGAACTGGGAGCTGGGCCATCTCTGTCTGACTTTAATGCACTCACTGCACTCTGAAGTTTTAATTCATGTGTTCATATTTACTAAGGTCATCTACAGCGCTGGATGTCCCTCTGAGTTTTTTGTCGTATCATTAAAGCAGTAAAGTAGTCCATCACTCATATTTGCTGATGGTTCTTTAGAAATCATTGGTGTTTTTTGGTACAAAGACATTTTATTCTTTATTGCAGCCATTCCCAAAGTCAAGACTTAAATTTCCAAAAATCCCACGCGGACCCCCAACAATAGAACTTCCCTTTAATCAAAATACTGTCATGTTTTTGCTCATATATTTTTATAAAAACTTTACAAAAATACTGACTATTGGCTAAAATATGTTTTAAAGTAAAATTTTTAAACAAGTATATAACTGTAAATACATTCAAATACGTTTTTTTTTTATGTACTTAGTGTTTTTAGGTATTTAATATTTTCATTGACAAATTGTCTTTTTTTATTTTTGTATGTTTTGTTTGTTGTCATGGACCAAAACCATGTGACTGAAATAAAGAATAAACAGAAATTGAAGACTCTGGGGCCCCCTTGCAGTACCTTCATGGACCCCCAGGGAGCCCTGGACCCCACTTTGGGAACCACTGCTTTATTGTAAATACTAATTTCTGCATTTTTTTTTTTTTTTACCTTTAAACTCAAATTCAAGATTAAATAAAACAAAACAATTGATAATCCGCTTGCCTTAAAAATATAACTCAAATTCTGATTACATTTACTCATTTTACTATTTATTTTATGTTCAAAATAAACTAAAAATAATAATACATTGACTACAAGGGCGATTTGCAAAGAAAACATGACTGAGACAGCACAAATATTTTATCT
Source organism: Bostrychus sinensis (assembly GCA_020698575.1). Classification (NCBI taxonomy): domain Eukaryota; kingdom Metazoa; phylum Chordata; class Actinopteri; order Gobiiformes; family Eleotridae; genus Bostrychus; species Bostrychus sinensis. The sequence continues at coordinate 6,077,382 of CM036245.1, read as the reverse complement.
TGACTCGTTAATGAATGCTTCGCTGAAATAAACATTTTCCTAGATTTTCTGCCACTTTTGTTGTGAATGTTGTGTAGACCAACAGCCAATGGGAGCTAGTCTTATTATATGCTATTAACTCACTGTCACAACACAATGACATTCTGATCTGGTAAAGTCTTATTTTCTTCTCTTATTGCTGTAAAAATACTTGTATTCTTATTTATTCTTCAGTTTATATGACATGGACAATATTCTCCTTAGCCTTTTGCAAAACACCAATAACAATGGCTGCTTAAAGGACAGATATTACGCTTTTTTCAACATATTTGCATCAACATTTCACATTTTATAATTTAAAACAGGGGTGTCTAAACCTTTTCCCATGAGGGCCAGATTTGTTATACAGGCCTAAGTATTTTTATTTTTTTTTAATCCAAATAATTGTACATTACAAAACAAATTTTAAAACTGGTCCCAACAAAATGACATCTTTGAACATAAACACTGCAACTGCAATTATTTTTCAAACTACTAATTATAAAATACAAAACAGAGAGAGATGCACTGGAAACACTGCATAATTAGCACGGCTATTAGCAACATGAAGCTAACTGATAGCTAAATGAGCTAACTGCTTCTTTGTGGCCACGGCTTAAGCGCGGAAATGATCAGAATAAGTCTGAAGATGGTGTATGGGCTTTAGAAACATGCTTTAGGAGACCGAGCGTTTTCAGTTCTAGAGACAGGCAACGTCTAAGAATACAGGATTACTCAAACATGTCTAATTGAAAATACAAATCCAGGTCTGACACAAAAAACTTGCTAATGTTGCTACAAAAGCTGCTGATTTTAATAAATGTTTTTAACAGATAGACGATATAAAAGAGATTTTTATATGGCTGGGCTAAATAAAGTTTGCACCATAAAGCTAAAAAATAACCCTGACTGAACAAAGTGTACAGAGAATGGGACATTTTCTCTGGACAGCTGCGGTTGCTGATTGTGTGCCAAAGGGATGAACCTGCAATGCATTCTGGGAATAGAGGTCGTTTTCCCCTTAAACTCAATGGCTGCCATTTCTCAGAGGTTTTAGTGTCAGCTTAAAAAGAGCCCAGATCCTGCCAAGACTAAGTAACGGATCTGGAGGCGTGCGAAGTCTTCCTGCATGTTCTCATCCTGACTTTAATTCAATTAGGCTCTTTTCCAAACGGGACGGGGACTGGGAGAATCTGTGGATGTTTTTTTTTTTTTTTTCACTCCCGGAGGAGACAGCAGAGTGAGGTGTAGGGGGCTAAAGTTCACCCTCTTAGCTCTGGACGGCCCGTATCTGCTCCTCACGCTAACTCCAGATAAGGATCGGACACCGCAGCGGTCACACGCAGTCCCATGACATCAGCCAGGAGAGAGGGGTACTGCTGTCCTAAATGCTTTTATTAGCAGATTCTAGCACTTTCACTCAAAAACTTCCTTTGACTAATCTGACATTTTGCACACGGATAGGCTCTGAGTTCCTGTAATGAAACTTAATGGCATAGTGTAGTAAGAAAGATTGAAAAAGTAAATAACAGATGAAGATTGTCAGTGCAGGGGGACAGGTCATAGCTACACAGAAGAAGATCTGCTCTCATTGGTTTACATGCAGTGGCGTAACTTGGTAAAGTGGGCAGAGCTGTTTCTAGACACTGTAGGGGCCCTAGGCAAGAGACAAAAATGAGGTCCTACATAGGCGTCAGTTTTAGTTTTTTGTAAATTCCACCTCAAGCCAAAAACATGGTAACTAGGGGCATTAGATAAAGTTTTACTAAGCATTAGTATAAGCTCTCCTCCTGCCTCGCATTCTGAATTGCGACCGTAACGCCCATAAATGGGGGTCCAGGAGTCCTCCCCCAGGAAAATCTGAACAAAACATGTGATTTCTCTTTTTTCTGGAGCATTTTTGATGGTAAATAATATTTTAGGCTGGCTGCAATTTATAGCCAGACAAAATACAAAATGTGTAAGAATAGGGCACTTTTAGGAAACCTGAGAGGCAGTGTCACTCCTTGGGGGCCCCCCTTCAGCGCTGGGCCCTAGGTAATTGCCTACCTTGCCTACCCTATTGTGACAGCTCTGAATGTGGGGCCCCTGTACAGGATTTCAGAATGGGCCCTGAAGTTATGAAGCACATTGAGTACTTTAGGTTCATGCATTAAGCTTTTAATGTATAAAATGTCACTGTTTGCTGTTTTACTGGAGTTTGATACAAAAAAAAAAACAAAAAAAAAACGGCTGCTTATTTATTAGTAAAGAGCAATTTTGTGAAAAAAACATGCTTTTTTGTTATGAGTTTACAAATTTACAAGATAAAAAAATGTATGTTAAAAAAGTATGTGCTGCTCCTTTTTATTTTAAACACAGACTTGACCACAGATGAACAAGGGCCTACTCTTAGGGGCCCCTGAATCTCTAGGGCCCCAGTACAGTGGCATTGGCTGATGTCACGCCTCTGTCTACATGGCTCGTCAACATTAAATCAGTGGCACTGAAAAATTATTCAAGTTGCAATTCCTACGCTAATAAACGCTACAACACTATATTCAGGAGCAGGTGCAGTGTTTCCCAACCAGCGGTGTGGGGACCCCAAGGGGTACATGAGCACTCTGCTGAGGGGACATGGAATTATTTTATAATGTGTTTCCAAGGTGATAAGAAAATATCTGCGATTGTTTGACCATGAACTGTTAAAATGCATGAAAGAAAACTGACAAAAGGTGTTATTGAATATTACACTTGGTACATATGTTTTTACTCGTCATACAAACCAGGTCATTGTTTCTTTGTAGTTATAGATGTATTATAAATCCTATTTTTCCTTTTTTTTTTAATAAATGGGGGCGGCAGTAGCTCAGTCATCAGAGACATTCGACCAAAAACCCAAAACTGGTGGTTCAATCCTCGCTGCCAGCACTGCATACTGTGATTGGGTAAGACACCTCGCCCACGTCGCTTGTACGAATGTTTCACTGTGACTGTGTTTGGTGGTGGTGAGAGGCCGTAGACGTTTTTCCAAAAGAGCCAGATTTGCAGATTTGTAAATGTTCAAGGGCCAACAGTCCCTCCTGATGTTTTCTAGCAACTGAACACACATACAGTAGAAATTAACCTGTTAAGCTCTGAGGCCTTTTTCCTGAAAATTCTATATCTACATTTATTAAGGTTTTACTCAGCATTTACTAGGTGTACATAGCTAACCTTGGTAGCAAATTAATTGGTGGACTTTGGGGATTACTGTGGAAGAGAAATAATATTAATAAATTATATTGTTTGACTATAAATTGAGGTTGAAATGGATTATTCTAATTTCCGCCTGAAAAAAAAACACATATTTGCCTCCAAAAAAGCCTTTTTCCTTCCTGTAGTGAAGCAAATAACAACATAAATTGAAAATTTCACATATCTTGGTCTACTGCAGCAAAATTTGTGCCAAATAAACAAAGTAATGGAAAGATATACATGTTTTATTTAAAGAAAATCCAGGCGGAATCCAACTGTTGAATAGAAATTGAAGTAGATAGTTTTGTTGCCATGAATTGTCCGAACACGAGGATGTCAAACATGTGTGTGTCAGCCGTTGTATCTCCCCGCTATGGTCGGGTTTAAGAGGTTAAATGCACACTGTCTTGTTTTCCAAAGCCAAATATTTATAATTTATTTTCTGCCATTCTGTCATTCAATAAATTGACATCGTGAAACATAAACGCTGCAAGTGCAATTATTTTTCAACCAACTAATTACAAAACATAAGGCAGAGAGTGGATGAGATGCACAAATGTACAGACAAAGCTATGGAAACTCTGTACAAAAGCTGGTGGCCATAGGTAATACAATTTGGGAATGGGAATGGTATTTACCTCTGACACAAGTCACCCAAAGCTCTTTACACAGAAGGGAAGGACTATTTCTTTCACTCCCACAGTTTTCCCTAGGGGTAGACTGACAGAAGAGCGGCTGCACACATCTGCGCCAATGGCCCCTCCAACCACCACCAAACAAAAAACAAAAAAACAACAAAACAAGGCAAGGTGGGTTAACTATCTTGCTCAAGGACACAATGACAGTATGCATTGCTGGCTGCGGGGCTTGAACCGCCAGCCTTCGGGTTAGGGGCAAGCATCTCTACCAACTGAGCGACTCATAGAAGCCGAGCCAAGGGCCATATGAAACATAGACCAGTGCCACAAATGGCCCCTGAGCCACACTTTGGACACGTCACTTGTGTCAGTCTGTCCCAGGGCAGCTGTGGCTTCAGAAGTAACTCACCACCACTGAATTTGACTGAGGAGAGAAGGAATAATGCACCTTACTGTAAAACAACTCATGCATTATTATTATTATTATTATTATTATTATTATTATCACAAAATACAGAGTAAACGTATGAAGACTTCATATAGGTGTTTCTTTTATACCTTTTTGTTAAAGGCAGGCAGATTACTATTTATTAAATTTTGTATTTGAGATTTTAATTCAAAAGAAGATGAGAGATGTCAAAGTGAGGATGACATAAAGCCCAAGAGTACACATAAGAAAAACAGGTCAGGAACCACTGATCTAAACTAAACCACTACTTTTAAATTTGTCTACATTATTTTTGTGATTGAATGAAAACTTAGCCATGAATTTAAAAAAGAAAGAAACCTCTTCTTGTTGAACTATTTCTGAACTTTACAAATGTTTCTAACAACTCACTACTGAAAGTAAAAGATAATTTAACTTGCTTTAAACTGCCTTCCCTGTAACAATGATCACATAAATAATAAAAATAGTTGTCTCTAAGTGACTTGACCCTCACTTTGCCTCTTGGCTCCGACCGTTTTCTCCACGTCACCGCTCGTTCTGTCTGCTCGCCGTCCATTACAGAAAATGGACCCAAAACATCTCTCAGAAAAATGACATGACGGATGGCCTTTAATCAGGAGTCAGCATCGTAAGACTCACGATTAAAGGCATCTGAATGGAGCGACCATTAGGAAACACTGCTGCGGAGAGGCTGAGGTAATGGTTATTAGTCTGAAACCTCTTTGTCACATCCAGGACTGCAGTCTAATCCCCGACGAGAGTGACATCTCCAACAGCTACAGCGCACGCCGGCGGCCGCTCTGACCTCTGCTGGAGTCTGACCTGACCTGGGTTTGACTCCAGGCCTGAGCTGACAGAAGAACAAGTCGTTTCTCCAGCATTTTTAACACAAAAATCTATGTCTTTCCTTCAAATAGATCCATGGATCACCACAGTAAACCATGTGCTTCCCTGTGTGCAGTGATTTGTATTTTCTTTTAGCAAAGGTTTGTATGCCAGGATGTATGGAGAGCCGTTTTATTCATAATTAAATACATAAATAAATACCAAAATGAATACATATTACACAAATAACTTATATATAACTTAATATAATAATAAAAGTTTCACTATATCTATATCTATTTATTTATTTATTTATATAGTGAAACTTTTAGTTTGTAGTACCAAGTTTAAGTATTTTTTACTTTTTTGTGTTTCTTTTTATTTCAGATCCTTACATCCAAATTGAGGGGTGGTGTGAAGGGTGATGTGGGTGTAGATCATAGATATATATTAAAATCTGGATGGGGCACCACCCCCTCTTCACTGATGCCAAATTTCCTAGTGGCCGCTCCATGGAACTGCGGCACGGCCCAGAAAGGATTTTTCCCATAGAGCACAATATAAAAAGAAACGCCTGGTGCTCGGCTGACAGGACACCTACAGCTGAGATAATGGTCGGATTCTGTAGTGATTATTTTATATTTTCACACCATGGACTTTTTTCCTCTTCAAAATGTTTATTTTGGCTAAAAAATAACTTTTTATGGTTTGTGACGTCACCGCTCTAAGCCCACCATCGCTCCCATTGGTCAGAGCCGGTCACGTGGCACCCGGAGCAACACCGCGCTTGGTCCAGGGCCGCAGTGCGCCCTCTATGGGCAACGCGGAAGTAACGTGGAAGTGAATTTTTTATTTTATTTTTTATTTTTTTGCATCATGCGCCAATGAGCATGGCCATTGAAAACAGCGGCGGTCGTGACCTCATTCATTATCCAGTTCTATGATACATCTCTGGTGTAGATCGGAGAAGTGAACTTCCGCCAATACTACCCTCAGACTATGACTTCTATTTCTGAATGTACATTTTATGTGAAAAATGGGACATCCAGTACACAGTTTGCCTGGAAATTCCAGACTCACCGCTGTACCAGTGATGAGTCTGGTCGCCTTAGAATCAATTCCATTTCTAGGGCGGAGCAAACCCGAGTTAACGGACAGCGGAGTTAGCCAATCAGAAAATGGCGGACGTGACGTTAACAAAGCGACAAGAAAGTGAGAAAGTAAACAAACGGAGTAGTGAAGCCACGAGGGAGGAACGAGGGAGTTATTTCAACATTACCGTACCATACCGCTGAATGAAACAAACTCTCGGCTTCTCGGTGCACCATCTTGATTGTTGTCGGCGAGGAGACGCGTACGAGTGACGCTGCTCGCGAAGAACACGTGACTTAAATTAACCAATCAAAATGCACGGTACGGTTTGGATTTGAGTAAACCACTGCGGACGGCGGTGACCAGACTGATATTTCTCTGTAGAATAACACAGAGACATATCAGTCTGGATTTTCCAGGCAAGTACACAGTATAATTAGGTTAATCTATCCATTCATTTTACCTGTTCTTGAGCAGCAGCCGGGGACCAGCTGTAGTTAGCGGTTAGCAGCTAAAGGCTAATGACAGGCACAGAGGTATCAAAGATCCATGCACGCTCGGATCAGAGTCCGTGCGGTGCAGGCTGAGGGAGTGTGTCCCACTGACGTCGTTTTGTCCGAGTCTGGGGCTGCGTGGTGTGAGGGTTTAAGGTCTGAGTCTGAGGGTAGCATTGGCTGAAGTTCACTTCTCCGATCTACACCCGCATCACAAATACAGTACATAAGAAAATATGCAAAAAGGTACAGTAAATGAGCTTGACATGCTAACGCTAATTAGAATGCACTTACTTACACTGCGCATGACATGTAAACAATACCTTATGACCAACACGAACTGCTTAAATGCACTATTTTTATGCTTAATGTTAGCTTTTACATGTTATTCATAGTAAAACTCACAGGAAATGCCTTTCATGAACAGGCTTACTTCCTGCTTCTCTTAAAGGGCCAGCGTACCAAAGTAAACCACACTAATGCCAGGCCAGAACACCCTTCTTAATCTGCTTACACGCACAAACACTCCACAGGCTTCTGACTTCTTGTGTGTACCAATAATTTATTACATTTATATCTACAGTTTAATACTTTAACATAATTTTAAGCCATTTTACTGGAATAACTTATAAGTTAGCGTGCATGCTTATGAAATAACTTAAACTAATGAATAGCGTTGTAGCGCCCGAGAAAGGTCTTGGTCTTGAGATCATTTTTGAGACCTTTTTTGGGCCTGTGTTGCCAGATTGGGTGGTTTCCTGCCCAATTGGGTTACTTTTGCTCTCTCTTGGCGGAAAAAAATTGCGTTGGGCAGGTGTATGATATTTGGGTTATTTTTAGACTTATGAGATAAAAATGTGGATCACCCCTGTCCCGGAGGAGTGCAAGCATGTGAGAGAGCTTTTTGTTTTTCTGATTACACTTATTGTGGAGACGTTTATTACATTTTCCATTGGCAGTTGTGAAGTTTTGTGTGCTCAAAATATGTTCTTTAATATGTATTACAGTTTTAACATTAAGATTGTAGAATGGTTGTGATTTGGGCGGGTTTTATGTTATATTTGGGCTGGAAACTGTCAGTCAGATCTGGCAACCCTGTCTTGGTCTCGTCTTGGTCTGCAGTTTTACTCGGTCTTGGTCTAGAGTTAAGTTTTACTCGGTCATGTCTCAGTCTTGGATGTGGCATTTTCTAAAATTTTATTTACCAAGCATTGTAGGAAAATGCTATTCTTCATGATTTTGGAGTAAATAGTTTTCCACATCAGAAGAAGCAGGAGCAGATCTGTCTCTGTTTGTGGAGTGTGATGCATTAAAATATTCATTATTTGAACCACTTTTTTTTTTTTTTTTTTTTTACTTTTCCCCTTTATTGTTCACAGAGTTTGGTCTCGACCTGATCTTGGTTTGCCTTGGTCTCAATCACAACTCGGTCTCGAACCCTGAAAGTCTTGGACTGGTCTTGGACTCGGTTAGTGTGGTCTTGGTTTAAGTAAAAGCTGACTTTCTTAAAGGGCTATATTATATTCTGCTTTTATTCATATGTTTAAACCAATCTTGGTCTCCTCTAGAGCAGCAGCACATCTTACAGCCTTTAAAAACATTATGGGACTAAAAGAAAGCTTTTTTAATAAGTACTCTACTGGTGCCATAAAGAAACAGGTGAAGAGACCAGCAGAGGGCAGCAGAGTGCAGCAAAAAGAGCACTTTACTTCCTTAAACCTTTTGTCTGATTCCATTTTACTACAAAATAAGAAAAATGTCTGTGAGGAATCAGTGGAAACAGAGCTGTACAGCATGTTTTGGATAATTGAATGAGAGCAGACTGGATGTAGAGGAGCTTGTTGTTGATTGGTCGGTGCTTCCTGGAGTGGGCGGTTCATGGAACTGAGCATTGTGAGGCCTCAGAAACTCCGCGCCAGAGAATACAGGATTACTCAAACAGGCGTGAATGAAACTAAATGCAACTCCAGGTCTGTTTTTCTTGAGGGAACAACATTATAACATTGGAGAATACTCAGAAAACTCAATTTCGCAGAATATAATATCGTGTATATCGACGTATTATATATTTACTTCTATTCTTATCTCTTCTAGATTTGTACATATGCAAATCTTGTTCATTTTTTACCTATTCTGTTGTATTTTATTCTTAGTATTTTATTTCTTATAACTATTCTAAAACTATTTAACCTTTTACTAGTGTGTTTTTTTTGTTTTGTTTTTTTGTAAAAACTGAGCTACTGTGACCAAGTAATTTCCCTAATGGATCATTAAGTTTCACTAAATGCCACATAATACTTAACATTTCATTATTTTGTGTCCATATAAATATACTAATATAATAATATAATAATAATAATATAAAAATAATCGTATGTAGGACTGTTGGCGGGAGTGTGGTGAAAGAAAAGTAGACTATTCACATATATTTTTCACTTGTATTAAAATACAAAGTTATGTTATTAAGCAAATATTGGGCAACCACGACCCACAAAATATAGAAAACTTATTATTGGGAATACATACAAGAAAAATGAAAAGGGGAGAGCAATATCTCCTTTGGATCCTCAGAATTACTGCACTAAAACAAATAACAAGGAACTGGAGGACAACTAAACTTCCTAAAATCATGAACTGGATAGAAACTATAGAAGAGGTCAAAAGTATGGACAGGTTAACCTATAAAATCAAAAATAAAGAAGAGGACTTCAATATTAAATGGGTATCTTTTAATCTAACATAGATAAGTCTAATTACAAGTAAAGAACTGAGTTCCGTGGGAGATAGGGCTCTCTCCTACAGAATGAAGTACTGACATAATTGTTATTATCCTCTTGTGTTTTTGTTGTGTGTTTTTGACCTTGTGTGTTATTTTTTTATTGTTATTTATGTTTTTTTTATTTGTTTATTGTTGTTTTGATTTGCTTTACCATGGGTGGATGGAAAAAACAGTATAAATATTGTGTCTAAATGTTGTTTATCACAAGCATGAGTAAAATGATACACTGTAAAAAATATCTGTAGATTTCATGGTAAAAATCTGTAAAATCTCAACAGTAAAAGACCGTAATTGATATATCGGTAAATTACTGTTTTGGTTACGGTAATTAACTGTAATATTAAAAATAAGGCAAAATTGTATCTTAGTTTTATTTTTTGTAATTTATACAGTATAACACTGTTAAAAAAAACACTGTTTCACACCTTTTTAAAAAAGAAAATAACTTTAAATTTTACAGTAAATAATAATAAAAACCAAGTCAAAAACTGTAAAAACAACATTTGTGAGAATATTATACTGTAAAATTAAATACAGGCCTCTTGTAATTTTTACGGTAGAATTCTGGCAACCACAGCTGCCAAGTTTTTAACCGTAAAATTTACAGATTTTTTTTTTTTACAGTGTATCTGAAAATGAGACACAATAAAGTATTAGTATAAATATAAGTTGCCTATGTGCACCAAGCCCTCATGACCTTGTTTAGCATCACAGCTCCTCATAACCTCACATATTCTCTGATTATTCCTCCAGCTTTCATCCCTGTGTGCGTTACCCGTTCTTCTTCTCCTCCGTGTTTACTGAGGCTTTACAGGAACTGGCCCGGGACTCTCCGTTCTCTGTGCTCTCTGTGTGTGTGTGACACTTATCTGAGGGATTATAGAGACAGGGACAGAGGCCAAATTAAAACAGGCCTCTCAGCAAAAGGGCTGGACGCAGAGACAGAGAGACAGGGACAGAGAGGTGAGCCAATTCCTCTGATAACCTGCAGATTCAAACAGGTGAGGAACAAACAGAGGTGACTACAGGCTGCAGGTAACGGAGATGTAAGGCAGAGAGTCGACTGGTAATGTCAGGTTTTGCAGATTCTTCGTATATTGAGGCATTAGTTGAGACGACAGCAGAACAAGACTAAAGCTGGGGACACACTACACGATTTTTTTGCCCGATTTTATAACGATTCACAGTTGCAGCGAGTCTTTACCAGTCAACAACAGTTGCAGGGAATCGTAATCACAAGTCGGCCCTGAAATCCGTTAGTGTGTGATGTTCAAAGACTCGAATCGTTAAGTGTGTGCGCCGCAAAAACCTGGCCTGAAGTCAGTCGTAAGCAATCGCCCACACTACTCCTGTAGTGTGGGCTGTTTACAGATCCATCTGGGAATTCATGGAGTCCAGCGGCCGATGAAAAACAGTTGATGGGACACAGGAAATAGCGTCAGGACGCAGACGAAGAAACAGGAAGCGGCGGGAAAATATAAGCGGAAATTTGAAGAGGAAGAAAACATAAACAACCATGGCAAACACCAAAGAGAGTTGAGCGCTCCCCAAGCGAAACTGGATACATAGCCGTTTTTTCTTTCCCTTTTTCCAAACAGATAGCTACGCACACAACGGCAACAGCGACCCAGGGAGCGTCCATGTTTGTTTACCATTTAGTTCTCGCGAGTTCCCCGCCAGAGTTTGCTGCGTTTGTTTGGCGTCAGTTGCAGTTACAGATCTTGTAGTGTGTGAGGCGCAGTCTTTCAGTCGTCAGAACTAAATCTGCTGAAACCAGTCGTTAGTGTGTGCTCCTAGTCTTTTCAGAATCTGTAACGACTGAGAAAATCGTGTAGTGTGTCCCCAGCTTAAGATATTGCATTGTGGTTTTGAAGATTCTACTAATTCAAAAGAAATTCTTGACTTCATCAGCACCTCTTTTTAGAAAATACAAAATTTTGACAGTATTTAATGTTAATATCTATTGTATTTGTCTTTTCATGTATAAGTATGTACACTTAACTACTGATTTACCTTTTGTTTTTCATAATTTTTTCACTTATTCTTCAGAAATTCACTCCTATTCAACACGTCACTCCAGAGACTTTCATCTCCCATTTTGTAGAACTTTAGTCAATCAATGTACTCTTAAATATCGGGGGCCTTCTCTTTGGAACAGTTTACCTCCAGCTCTTCAGTCTATATCCACACTTCTATCTTTTAAAAGACAATTAAGGATCAAGTTAATGTTTAAAAATGTTTAACATTTATTTTTTAAATAGTTGATGTTCATTGGATTTTGTGTTTAATGTTGAAATATGGGGAGGTGGTTTTATAAGACCTCTCCTGCACAGTCTTTTAAATTGTGTATTATTGTTTTTATCGTTTCTTTTTTGTGCAAATAAATAAATCTAAATCTAAGATCTTGTTTCCAGAAGGTAGAAATGCATAAAAGAGGGCTTGCTGATTGGTCAGTGCTTCCTGGAGTGGGTGGAGATTCGTGGGAGAGGCAGAGGTTTGTGCAACTGAGGGGACAACATTATAACATAAGCACTGAAAAGATTTTGGAGAATATAGCTCTTATAAGCATAACATTAATAAATCTGTAATTACCAATAATTGAGTAAATAAACAGTTGGTAGAGCCTGAATGAAGAATAATTTTGCATTAATTTATATGAGCTTATTACTTTAAACATTCACAAAAAACATTATGTTTTGTAAATAATCAATGAGCTGTTACAAACTTTTAACTAATACCTAAGTAATGTTTAAAGTGTGAGTTATTCTAAAGTGATACCAGTGTTATTATAAATGTTAGTTTAGATTTAGACACAGAACATCTCAAATAACAGTTTTATTTTAGAACATTTTGATATATTGGAATTATTTACTAAACAAACATAAAACAAAGATTGTTTGTGCACTGAAAGTTAGAGTTCAGAGAGTTTAGGAGAGCAAAAGAGATGTTTTTTAACTCAAATATATGCAATTGCTTTTTTTTAAAACTGCAATTGGAGTACATTTACAACATATAAAGACCCATTTCTGCCACTTAAAAAAAAAACTAACTAAAAACTCCACAGCAAAAAAAATGTACAAGATTTAAAGTAAATAAAAGAGTTTTAAAGTGATAATTAGGTGATTTAAAGTCAAAATTATGAGATTAAAGTGAAAAAAGTGAAAAATATGAGTTTCAAAGAAATAACTAAGTTGTTATATGACAAAGCCAGTTAAGGTTATTTATTAAAGGATGCGTGTGAGTTGATAGAAAACTACAGATAGCTTTACAACAAACAAAATACTTATTTACTTGAAAATTCACACGGAATTAGCCGTTGTAAAAATAAAACAGATGTGGCTGAAGTCGCAGCGCTTATTGAGTGACAATTAGAGAGGTCCAGACTGTCAAATTTTAATCTTATTATTATGAAATTAAAACTCGCTCTTTTGATCTTGTAATTCTGATTTTAAAATGTGTAATTCTGACTTTTGAATATTGTAATTTTGATATTAAAACTAAAATTATGACTTCCTATGAGGCTTTTATTGTTTTAAGTGGCAGAAACAGGCTTCCATAAAGACATTTACAACTTTTTTATTTTTTAGCCACCGATGAAATCTTCTAAATTGGAAAAAAAAAAATGTTTTAAAACTCATATTTATTGGGACATTGCATCAAACACAGCACATATGGAGACACTGACCAAGTTTCATCTTCCTTCCTCATGAGATTTCAAAGTTAGGATAATGTTACTCTCACCAAAAACATATGTGACAGCAAAACATAACTGTCTTGGTTAAAATATAGGCAACAATAAGGATCACACAAAACCAGGGCTGAAGGGCTGAAAATTGGTAAAATGTCTGGAAGATGGAGACAGATAGATGGAAACTAAAAATACCCCAGGTGAGATAATAGATAATACTGTGTCAAATAACCAAATGACAGTAATTTATAACTAGGAGCTTCTTAAAAATGAAATAAATTGTCTTTGCTGGGTTTTTTTCTGTAATGACAGTGCCACATCTCCGACTGGTAATGGAAAAAGCCAGGAACTGAAGTGCGGGGAAGTGAGTGACAAGAACTTATGAGCTAACCGTGCCCTCAGCGTCGCCAGCCGCCGTATAACCTCCGAACGCCGCTCTCGGCCAATCACGCGCCAGCTCATTACCCATTGTGTTAATTGAAGCCACGCGAGCGCCGGCTGCTCTATAAAGGCAGAAGACTCGACGGCCTTTTTTTTTTTTTTTTTTTTTATCCCCAGCCCCCGCAGCTATCCGCAGGTAATTGAATTGTGCCAGGTCTCTCTGTAAAGCTGGCTTGTTTTAATAACTTCACAAGATTATGTTTAATAAGTGCGCCTTAAACGCTGCTTTCGCCGGGGCCGGAGAGGATGAGGAAGGTCAAATGTGATAATAGGAACGGAGGAAAAGCGGCCATTTTGTGTTAGCCCGGGCCGCTGCGGGCTGGATGTAATCACCTCGTCTCGTACAGTGTGGGGTTCAACGCCGGGCCAATGTCGGCAGAATGTGAGCTATGGAGATCAGAGGAGGCAGAAAGAGTATTACAGGGAAATAATATGTATCGTACTATTATATGTGGGCTGAAGAATCACTACGGCAAAAAGATATGACTCAGGTACAAGTAAAAGTACTCAACAAAATAAATAGTGGCGCACAATCCAAAAAAAATTGAGGGTAAAGTTTACAAAAGTAGAAGGAAAGTGGAGAAGAAAGAAGAAAGTGAATTACAACTACATCTTTTATCACTTTTACTACTACTGCTGCTGCTACTACTACCACTACTCGTACTACACAAGTAATACTACTACTGAATGGTGAGCGGAGAAGGACAGACCCCACTGTAAACCAGAGAGAGACCTGCAGACTCCACACAGATACAGTGGCGGCCAGCTCAGGGATCAAACCCACAATCTCCCATTGCTTCAAAGTGGGAGCGCTAACCACATTGCCACTGTGCACCCCAAATACAAATATGGCAGCAAAGTGGTTACAAGAAGGCCCCAGATTTGATTCCTGGAGCTTATGGGGCCTTTCTCTGTGTAGTTTTCCTCATGTCAAAAATGCAAACAGACTAATCCTCCAGCTAGGTCCTCCTGACCCGTATCCACCTGGTGAGAAGGCCTTTCTTACTTCTTTCTGTTCAAAAGCAGGACAGTCTGGTTCCTCCTTGTCTACAGTCAATATGGAACTGGCCCATCACAGCCGTTTATCTGCAAGGTAGAGATGGCTACAGAGCTAATTTAATAACTTCTCTGAGCTGATTGACGACATTTAGTGCTTTCCTGCACATGTTGATTCTGCTGAAGTCCTCGAGGTCGTCTAGTCCTGTGTGTTTTTCTATTTTAACAGCAGTAAAGTCGTCCCACGTAGCAATCACATTCAAACAAACCCACTTTCGCCACGAGTCTTTGTACAGCTGGCTTCTGCTGCTCTCCCCGTTCACAAATAAGTACAGATCTGCTCATAATACACAGTATTCTTGTGTTTTATGGTCAAAACGGCAAACCGCCATGTTTGTTTGGGTCAGCGGTGCTCTACTTATGTGCCACCCTCCGTTTCTCTGATTGGTTACTCCTCCTGTGATTCTTCCATCCAGATACCAGTCTAACTTTTTTGTATAGAATAAGAAAAGAGTTTTTCTGCCTGGACCGGACCCTGGCTCAGATCTGGAGCTGCACTGTGGTCACCTCCTGTTCCTGACAGGTTTAACCCCAGCGGTACTGAAGGATGGGTCAAATGCAGAGGACAAATTTAACAATAAAGTTTACCTTACCTTACAGTTTTTGTCTGACTGACAGTGAGTGCCCCACCGCGTCTGTATGTTCTGTCCCATTCGTCTGGCCCAAAACTGGTTCATGTTGTCACTTAAAAAACCAATAGTGTAATTTTCTCCTCCAGGCCAGTCTTAAATGACCCGGCGTTCATCATTACTGCAGCTCTTTGTACACGTCAGGGGCCCGGCCTGGAGCCCCTTCAGCCACAGCGCACTCATTTTCATATAAATGCTCTTTAATTTTAAATGTCACTCACTTAAAGGAAACAATGGCACAGTCAAAGTCAAGGCAACTTCAGAACCAGTTTCCACACTGTTCAAACATAGCACTGGGTAACTTTTAACATGAAAATACAGTTAGCTCAGTAGGTTAGGGGGGTCTGACTCTACAGTAGACATTCAGAGGTGTGTTAGCTCAGTAGGTTAGGTGGATCTGATCTGTAAAATCCCCTCTTAGCACTGAAAACCGTATTTTCCGCACTATAAGGCGCACCTAAAAGCCTTTAATTTTCTCAAAAACCGTCAGTGCACCTTATAATCCGATGCGCCTTATATATGGATCAATGTTGGTTAATTATGGCTACCGTATTCAGGGGGCGTCGCCGTAGTGACAGCGGTAAAAACGGTAAAGGGGAATTCCAGTCCCAGACATTTAGGGGGAGAGAAAACTGAGCGCTCGAACGCTGTTCATGTAGCTTGTTAGGGGCTGGCGCATCTTTTTCACCTACTTTTAGTTATTTTTCCTTTTTTGTATATTTTGCTTCTTCGGTCTTGTTCTTTTGGCCGTATTAGGATAGTTTTTTTTAACTACGTTACCTAAGTTAGTTTTTTTTTCTTTGCTGCTCACCTATATATAGGTCACCTGTGCACCGCTCTCGCTCTCTCTCTGCTCTGGCTTCCTCTTTCCGGCTCCGCGCTCGTGCACGCTTGCGCTCGTGAGCACCGGCGGTTCCACCTGCCATGCCGCCAGCCCACTCCAGGCCTATGTAGCACCTTTTTAGTAGCTTCAGTATTTGTTTGACCTGGGGAGACCGGCTGTCCTGTTTTCGCTTTTCTTTTGTTTAGGGCTTAGTTTCGGGTTGTTTTGCGTTAGGGCAGGGGTAGCAGCGCGGCGGCAGGACTACGGCCCCATAGGGGTTGGCTTGTCCACCGCGCTGTCCTTATGTTTTGTTGGGCCGGCTTCCCAGCGTCCACCTTTCTTTTGTTACTTTGGGCACGGGGGTTTTTGTTTGAGGGGTTTTGTTTAACTAAAGAAGAACTAAAAAACAACACAATCAAGAAAAAACAAGTCCAATAAATAAAACAAACCTTTGACTTAAAACCCTTTTGACTCCCGTGTCCTCTTTAAATATGTTCACCTCATGGGTCGTAACATAGCTTTGAACTGTGACAAATGGAGTTGGAAATACATTGTTTTCAACGAGGGAGTTGTAAGAACGCTGGTTTGTATTCTATTAATAAAGTTTGACTGACTGACTTATCTGACTGTTTTATTGACATTCCCTTTAGCGCAGCGCCATCTAGTGGACGCACCTTATAATGCGGTGCGCC
Source organism: Bostrychus sinensis (assembly GCA_020698575.1). Lineage (NCBI taxonomy): Eukaryota > Metazoa > Chordata > Actinopteri > Gobiiformes > Eleotridae > Bostrychus > Bostrychus sinensis. The sequence continues at coordinate 6,060,543 of CM036245.1, read as the reverse complement.
CTATATATGAAAACAGTTTTAAAATAGGCCATTCATTGAAGGTGCGCCTTATAATCCGATGCGCCTTATAGTGCGGAAAATACGGTACTTAGATGAGAATGTTCAGCCTGTACTGGGAAGCTCTGGCCAATCATATGCTTTCACTGAGTGTGTTTACATACACTTGAGTATCCTGGTTATAGCCAGGTTTTTTTTAAGTATCCTGGTTTTGTTTTTGTGCTGTAAACACAGAATCCTGAATTCTGTATCCAGGTTAGGAGAAACCAGGATTCTCTACCTGGAAAACTCTGATAGTAACCTGGATACTGAGGCAGGTAAACGCAGGTTTATGAGTGCGGCAGGTGAACTGAGCATGTGCGAACTCCAGAGACGCAGCAAAACAAACAAACATAGCTGCAACTTTCCCTCAGTAACTTGTACCTGGGCTTTTAAAACTCATAATGTAACAAAGTGGTGAAATCTACCTGACAAATACAGCCACCTTCATGCTCAGTGCTGGGCCTGGTTCCAGTGTCAGTGTCCCGCTGCTCTCGGACTAAACTATCACTCCACTGCAGTCTTTGGTGTATTTTTTCCATTCTGTTTATAACATCTTGCAAGTGAGTGGAAGAAATACTTAAAATTTTCTACTTAAGTAAAGGTACTTGCAAGTAAAAAAGTAAAAGTATTTGGCACAGACTTGACAGCTCATGAATGTGTTAATTGTGAGGGATTTGGTTGATTCCAGATGAAATGAACAAACTGGTGCAGTAGAAGAGACTGAATCTGTCGCTGAGCTTTTCTGTCTTTATTATTGTGATGTTTCTAAAGGAGTACTACTTTACTGGTGAAGCAGTGTTTCAGTTTTCTGCAGCTAAACTCTGGAGCAGTCTTCCTGACGATGTTAGACAGACCTCTACTCTGACAATGTTCAAGTCCAGACTTACAGTGAGGCAAAAAAGTATTTAGTCAGCCACAAGTGCAAGTTCTCCCACTTAAAAAGATGAGAGAAAAGAAAGAAGAAAAGGAGCCTCTTACAGAAGAAGTTACAGGTCTGTGAGAGCCAGAAATCTTGCTTGTTTGTAGGTGACCAAATACTTATTTTCCACCATAATTTGCAAATAAATTCTTTAAAAATCAGACAATGTGATTTTCTGGATTTTTATTTCTCATTTTGTCTCTCATAGTTGAGGTAAACCTATGATGAAAATTACAGGCCTCTCTCATCTTTTTAAGTGGGAGAACTTGCACAATTGGTGGCTGACTAAATACTTTTTTGCCCCACTGTAAAACTGTTCTATTTAGCTGTGCATATGTCAACTGAAAGTGTTTTATTTGCACTCTTCTCTTTTAATTTAATTTTAAATTGATTCATAATTATATTTTTTAAATTTGGTCTTATTGTTTTAATTGTAATTCTTGTCTTTGCACTTTTAAACTTGCCTTTTTTCTGTAAAGCACTTTGAATTACTCTGTGTATGAATTGTGCTGTACAAATAAACTTACCTTGCCTACTGCAGCTGTTATATTTAAGTACTGTGTGTCTACAATGAGGCCATGACAAAAACACATGATTTTTAACAAACCAACTCATAAATGTAGTAGAGTAAAAAGTACAGATACTTGCTCTAAAATGTAGTGAAGTAAAAGTACCCCTTGTAAAATTTACTCAAGTAAAGTACTCAAATTGTACTTAAGGACTTTTACTTTGTTACATTCCACCACTGCGCCCTGGTGAAGTCTGCTTTAAACACAAAGACACAACTCAGAAGAAATAAAAATATTTCACATGACCATAACACTGGCATTTTGTGGATGACTTTAGCAGCTGCAGTTGTTTTGTCTGGGACGTCCCACCTGAGAGCAGAATGGTCCAGGGTCACTCCAGGGTCTCTGTCTTATCAGTCTGGGGATATCAACAAAGCGTCCCGGGACAGTCTCAGGTCTGGGGAGCGCCTCCACTGAGCCCCTGGGAGGTCAAAGTTCACACCGCTGAACAAACATCAGATAAAGGACAGAAACTTGAGACTTTTGGGAGGAGAAATGAAAAGTGTTGTCGATCATCGGTACAGAAGTGAACGGAGGAGGAGGTCTGTGAGCCGCGGGACGGGGGGCAGATGACTCAGGGCTGAAGAAACTCTGACTTCACTTTTAAAGGAGGAAGAGAAAAGATTCCAATGAGATAAATAGAAAAATGAATGAGCTGCTAGTGTGGTCCAGCGACAGACAGTTAACATGAGAGCTGAGCTGACGTACATCCATCTCGTCACATTATACAGTGTGTGAATTTTTGTCAGGCCTGTTCTGTTGCTGCGGTTACACAGGACAATAATATGTACAACCAGCCAATCCCAAAGGCAAGACTGTCGGGGCCCCCTTAAATTTCCAAAAATCCCTCGCGGACCCCCAACGATAAAACTTCCCTCTATTCAAAAGACTCTGCCATGTTTTTCTTCATATGTTTTTTTAATAAAAACATTACAAAAACACTGATTATTGACTAAAAGTTGTTTTAAAGTAATATTTTAAAACAAGTATACAACTGTAATTAACTTCAAATGTTTTTTCTGTACTTAATGTTTTTAGTTACTGAATATTTTCGTTGACATTTTATATTTTTGTATGTTTTGTTTGTTTTTATGAACCAAAACCATGTGTCTGAAATAATAATAATAAAAAATAATAATAAATTGAAATTGAAATACAGACAGCCTCTGGGGGGCCCCCTGTAGTACCTTCGCGGACCCCCAGACCCCACTTTGGGAAGCACTGTGTACAACAAATGCATTGTCTATACAAACATACAGACTTTTCAATGGATTTAAAGGCATTAGACACAAAAAAGTCAAAGCTAAGGGCTAAGCAGAGTCGTAGAGAGAGAGTTGCTGGTCGTAGCTGCTCAGGTGATTCATGAAGCCACACTGGTCTTCAAAAATGCTACATGGACAGAGTCTCTGTGTACAACTGAACCGACTTACTTCTGGGAACTATTTGCTAGGAGAACTGGCCCAGTGTTGCTAATGGAAATGTCATAACTCTTTTTCTCACTGGCTCTGGGGCTAAGTTTTGTTGGACGTAGAGAACAATTACTGCCATCACACGGAGGAGACAGAGTTACACACAGCCTAGCTTAGACTGTAATATTCCATACTAAGTGCTCCTCCACACCGGAAGTTCCTCTGGGCCCCAGTGGATCCTGGAAAGCTCCCAAGCGGTGGCACCTCAATACAAGGACAAAAGACAGCTCGCATTAGTACAATCTATTATTAATATATCTAAGAGGGGACTGTCACACCCATAAAAAATGAGCTTTGTAGTGCTGAAGATTGTGAGTTAACCCCAAACTTACCTCGCCAACTCTCTAACCAGATTCATAGTACAGATATTTTCTATTAATATTATGTTATACTTCATTGTTGACCCTTGGAAGACCTAGGACACGCTGGAGGGACTGCGTCTCTTTTTGGCCTGGGATCGCCTTCTGTAGAGCTGGAGGAAGTGTCTGGAAGTGTCTTTGTTTTGACTGCTGCCTCCACGACTTAGCCTTAGATAAGTGGCAGAAGGTAGATGGATGGAGGAACAACATGAACCCATAAGCATTCAAGAAATCAAAGTATGTATCCCCCTTAGCATTTTTCCTTTATTGCTGTCTTACAACCTGTCAGTCACTTTACATCACGACAACAAAAATGTTTTATTATGAAGAAAATTAGAAATGTGACAGAAAAACAGAAAACTTGAGTGTGCAAAAAGTATCTACCCCCTTTTTAAAGAGGCCCCTAAATGAGACCCAGTGCTACTCAGCCTCAGAAATCACAGAAATAGTTAAAGTTGGTCGGTCATTATGCCACAAAACACCATTTAATTGATCATTACAACATATAAAAGATAAGGAACCACACCAAACCTGCCTAAAGAGGACCATCTACAACTCACAAACCGGGCCAGGAGTGCATTCATCAGAGACAACAATAAGACCAAAGGTGACCCTGAAAGATCTGCAGAGCTCCACAGCAGAGACTGTTGTATCTGTCCCAGGACCACTCTGAACCATACACTCCAGAAAAAAGCCATTTGTAGCATTTATGGTCAGATAAAGAGACTTGAGAGAGTGTATATTTCTTTCTTTTAATTTCTGTAACACAAGAGACACAGCTATGACCACGCCATTCATGTCTGGGCACACTTCCACCTTAGGACCTCCCAGGCCCCCCAGCTGTCCTTCCCTGCCTGCGTGGCTCCCCTGCATATCTCCTGACTTAAATATCACTATAATTCAACAATTAAACTACATTTAGCACATCCTTTCTTTTATACATAGCACATTTCAAAATAAAATTGTCATAATAATGTAATAATAAAATGAAAAATCAAGGTGGGTGGTATTTTACAACACAGTACAGTAACCACTGTCCAGGCATATTAACATTTGTCCCACACATTGCCTGGACAAAATAATAAGAATGTTTTATGTTTGCCAAGAGGCACGCGAGAAGGTCCTCTGTCCAGATACAATTAAAATGAACCATCAGTGAAAGATGCTCTGTGTAGCACAAACCTAGCCCCTCTCTAAAGTGAAGCCTGGTGATGGCAGTGTCCTGCTGTGGGGATATTTGTCATTGGCAGGGACTGGGAAACTGCTCAGAATTGAAGGAATGAAGGATGGAGCTAAACACAGGACAATTTTTGAAGAAAACTACTCAAACTGTGCTGTACAACGCATCCAACCTGAAGGAGCTTGAGCTGTTTTTAGATGAAGAATGAGCACAGATCTCAGTGATTTTATGAACCAAGCTCATAAACACTTATCCTTGAAAAGTTGGAGCTGAAAGTCCTTCAGAAGGTGGTTCTACAGAGGACTAACTTGATGGTGTACATACTTTTGTACGCTCAAGTTTTCTGTTTTTCTTCATATTTCTAATTTGCTTCACAATAAAATTGTTTTTGCATGTTCATAATTTTTGTCATGTGATGTAAAGTGACTGAAATAAACCTCTCAATGATCAATTAAATAGTGTTTTGTGGCATATTGACAGTTGAATTGCAGTCAGGCCAACTTTATCTAACTATTTCTGTGACTTCTGAGGCTGAGTAACACTGGGTCTCATTTAGGGGCCTCTTTAAAAAAGGGGGTACATACTTTTTGCACACTCAAGTTTTCTGTTTTTCTGTCACATTTCTAATTTTCTTCATAATAAAACATTTTTGTTGTCGTGATGTAAAGTGACTGACAGAAACCTCTCAGTGATCCATTTAAATTCCAGGTTGTAAGGCAGCAATAAAAGAAAAATGCTAAGGGGGATACATACTTTTTCTTGAATGCTTATAGGTTTATGTTGTTCCTCCATCCATCTACCTTCTGCCACTTATCTAAGGCTAAGTCGTGGAGGCAGCAGTCAAAACAAAGACACTTCCAGACACTTCCTCCAGCTCTACAGAAGGCGATCCCAGGCCAAAAAGAGACGCAATCCCTCCAGCGTGTCCTAGGTCTTCCCAAGTGTCAACAATGAAGTATAATATAAAATTAAAATGCTAGGGGGGTACATACTTGCCCCGTAAATAAACACAAAAGACAAAAGGCCCAACCATATTGCAGCAAAATAAAAAATAACAATAAAAAATCATGATCTACCGTTATAATTTTGTAAAACACCCCTACAAAATCTCCATCAGGGTGAAAAAAAAAATGAAAAAAGCTGAATTAGTGACTCTGCCCAACCTTTCCCATCCCTATATGAACAATTTCCTCTGCTATAATTCAAAGTGCGACTACAACAGGTCTAATGAGGCGCACTCGTTGGCGGGGAGCGATCCAGATGTTGTGAGACCGAGTGTTGTGCGGTGAATGTGAATGCCCTGATCAACAGTCTGCACACAGGCCCGTCCCGGCGTCACACACACACACACACACGCACACACACGCACGCACAACTATTTACATAATATTGCGTGTTGTCAGAGCGTTTGAGTGACGTTCGGCGGTGGTACTTATCTACGGGGCTCTGGACAGGTGGCGTCCCCCAGACCGGCGATTAGCATGTCACCGTCTTAACATGTCCATCTTCTCTCGTATATAAATGTAAATTCAACAACACCTGGAGGGGCATCTGAGTTGACAGCTGTGGATTGATTCGGTCCAACATCCAACCGCAGGGAGAGAGCCTCGGCGTACAATCACCGCATCCTTCAAATCGTCAAAAGATGGCAGCCGTAAAAAAAAAAACAGGTCCCAATCAGGAAAACTTGGTGTAAAAAGCAATCCGTGCAACTTTTGACCTCTTATTTTGTCTTTCATATTCTAATAAGGCCACACGCGGGAGATAGGCGCTCATCACGGGGAAATGGCTGCTCTCATCACGTCGAGGGGTGAGAGTGTTGGGAATGATTTGGGATTGGGCTTTGGGGAGCTTTGTAAAGACCAGTGACTTCTGCTTATGCTAAGGTTGCAAATGTTTAACCAAGTCCATCTGCATTAGCATTAAAGGATGTCTGGACGTCCGGCAATCACTTCAAATCAGGCGAAAACAAAAACAAAGATGTTAAAAGTGAAAAATCAGGACTTGTGTCGGAAATGCATGCAGGCTGATTACGCAGAGTTTGTCCGGAGTTGGAACGTCGGACGTCTGAATGAGGGCGTCTGATGAAGTCTGGGTATTAGTCGTGGTCTGTCCTGGGAGAAGACTGTCGCAAATATAAGTAGTTCTGGCCAAAACTTGTATTACTTTCTACTGTTCGGAGCAACATGTATGTACAATGTGTGTGTATGAAAAAATATATGAAGTAAAAGAACAGCTAAGAAGTGCCGAGTCTTATTGCGGTTGCCAAAATACTAAATTACTGACAGCAGAGTGAGCCGTGGATCAGTCGCTAGGTCCCTGCCTCCTGTGTGAATGCATGAGTGTGATGGTGTGAAAGCATGAGTGTGATGGTGTGAATGCATGAGTGTGATGGTGTGAATGCATGAGTGTGATGGTGTGAATGCATGAGTGTGATAGTGTGAATGCATGAGTGTGATGGTGTGAATGCATGAGTGTGATGGTGTGAAAGCATGAGTGTGATGGTGTGATTGGTGGGGGTTGGAGAGGCCCTAGGCTCAGAATGGCAGCCATCGGTAAATGTCTAAATCACCATCAGGTAAACTTACCTGTGGTGACTTGAATTCATTAAGATAAACAAATAACGCATTTCTACATTTAGATTCAGTGCCACATTAAACAAAATACCAAATATCTACAAAAAAAAAAAGCAGTTTGCTGATGATATGGACAAACAGACATTATGCAGAAAATACTGAGAAACAAAACCATGCATAAAGCCCTAAGCATTTAAATCAAGTTCTGGTGAATTAAAGCTGATCTGATTTTCAAGAAAACTGGACCAATTTTTTTGTTAAAATATTTTTTTTTGCCATTTTTAGGCTTTAATGACAGGACAGAGTATAGGAAATGAGGGAGAGAGTGGGAAGAGACCTTCAGTAAATGCCAGAGGCGTAACATCAGGCCAAAGACACGAGGGGGGACATTATATCGGTGGGTTATGTTCAGTCTGGGCAGCAGCATGACTCCATTTAATAACAGGCTTTCTTGTGATAAATACATGAGATATACTGCAGCGCAAAAACTAGACCACTATGGCCGCTCCAGTTACTTCACTGTATCTTCTATCTAATTGTATTCACAGTTATTATTATTATTATTATTATTATTATTATTATTATTATTATTATTATTATTATTTTATTACGGACAACTGAAAACCCTGTCGACCATGTTTCATTAATTCTACAAAGTATGTAATATTGACAGGCGATACCACACTTTTAGTATTTGATACAATACTGATTACTTTTGGGGTAAATTTATACCAATACTGATATTGATAATTTCTCTTGGGTGATTTTTTTTTTTTTCAATCAAAATATTACCACCCTTAACCACAGAGATATAATAAAACACCAGAGTGGTCATGGCAACCGCTTCGGTGGCAATTCCGGCGGCCATCTTGTGACTGTAGGATAACGCTAATGCTAATGGTAAGTGACCTAAAAACAGTGACATAACGTATGTGTGTCCTGAGTCGCTCACCTTTTGCTATTTTTCAGTCTTCTAACAGACGCTCGCAAAGACGCTAACTGGCTAACGGTAGATAAACAAAAACTTCGTATATTGCTCTATCTCTGTGGTAATTTTTATGTATTTATGCTAAGTGTTTATAAAATAATCATGATATGAAAATAATTTTGAGAGGGAAATGTGCAGGGAACGCTCAGGTCACACTCGGGCGACGTTCTTTCAGTGATCTTAGTGTTTTTGTAGCTAACTTTGTCCGTCTTGTGATTTTCTGATTAACGTTAGCTTAGCCCACAATCTTATTTTGAAAGACGGAAACAAGGAACCGGATGTGAAAATTTGTAAACGTAAATATCCCAGCATTAAATTAGAGCCGAAAAATCCAACAAATAAGGCTGAAAACACCAGAAAGGTGAGCGTGTCCGACTCAGGGCCATAGCACTGCCGAGCTTAAACCTCGGACAAAAGCGCTCTTTCATACGGCCGCAATAAAATATTTGTAAAAGAAACTATCCAACCAATATATCATTATAAACGTAAGAAAATTTACTTTTATTTTATACAATTTGCATTAATAAAGATAATAAGTGAGCGACTTTATGACTTGTTGAAGATAAAAAAGTAATAGAATTTTAGCTGAAAGTGTCCGACTCAGGACACACACACGTTAAGTCTCATAGAATAAAAGTCAGAAATTTAAATAAAGTGATAGTTTTCAACTCGTAATAATCGTTTTATTAGTTTAATCAGTAGGTTGTGTACAGTTAAGCTGATAAACATAACAACACTATGTAATGAACAAGTGTTTGCTGTTGATCAATTGGAAAAAATGAACAGCTCCACTACTAACAACTACTCGCCTGACTGTTCAAATTTTCTTTTAAAATTATTTTTAGCAACACTGTGTGAACAAAAATCCAAGTTCAATGCAAATATAGGCTAAATGTAAGTAAATGTTTTATGTTAATAAAATGCATATTTGTAACGTGTAATCATTTAAAAACTGAGGTACAAATGTTAAAGTTATAAATCAAGTGACTGATCTCATTTCACACAGTATTATCAATTAACTTAGCTTTTTAATGTATTAGCTTTGTAAAATTGTAAAAAAAAAAAAAAAAAAAAAAAATGGTAATAGCTGAAAATGAGATCAAGCACAAATAAGAAAAAAAGTCACCAAATGAACAAAATTCTATTAAAAAATATGGCAAACATAAGTGCATCTCCTTGTTTGTTTACATTGTGCTCGGGCAGAACATACAGTCACAATATGGCGGCCGCGCTGGAGTCAGTTACTGCAGTTCACCATTAGAATGTCCACTCTAGTGTTTTATTATCTCTATGGGACGAACATTATAGCTAACTGTCTGTCACATGACATGGACCAAAATGCTGCTGGGGGTGTTTTGGGACTAAACACTGGAGTAAGTTAGCCCAAAACATGTTTTAATTTGTATAAATACTTTATTCAAGTACTCTATACCCAAATGAGTATCGCTAAAGTACCGCAGTATAGATCCACCCATCACTAATATACATTTTTTCTGAAACATAGTCCTGTGTATGCCTTGAAGCCACAGCTTTTAATACAAGATTTTTTACATTTTCCATTTTAAACCCTTTCGTTTATTACTCGTCAAACTACTGCCAAGAAAGTTTGGATCTGAACGGTAGATCGTCTGTCAGACTTTTTAATTACTGTGATGTACAGCAGCTCACACGCAGCCAAACACCTTTTTAAAAAATATATCACAATGCCTATAGTTCCTGATGGATATTTTGTCGAAGCTACATCACGTTTTGTCCCCGTCGTGCTCCGGTTTGTCCCGGGTCATCCGCGTTACCGGGCCGCGTGCTCCTGGCAGTGATAGAGGACAGTCCTGAGTGGTGGGGGGCGACGCTCGGAGGTCAGCGTGCAGTGATTATAGATGACCCGACAGCGGCGCGGGGGGATTGTCGATCGTTTTGGAGAGGGTCAGAGAGGTGCGCGGCGGGGAGACGGACCGGGGCTTGGCCTATGGCTGCCCCAGACCGGGACGAGCCTGTTAGTTCAGATCTGATTGCCTTGGAATTGGCGGCACTTACCTACGCTGCTTCAGAAAAGTCCGGGGAGATGTAAAGACACAGAGAGAGGACCTCAGGGGAGCGGCGGAGGGACAGGGGGGCAGGGTTCTGACACAAACGGGGCAGAGTAAGGATAGTAAACTTTAACAGGCAAATGTACAGGTTTAGTCCTGGTTTAGTCCTGGTTTAGTCCTGGTTTAGTCCTGGTTTAGTCCTGGTTTAGACCTGGTTTAGTCCTGGTTTAGTCCTGGTTTAGTCCTAGTTTAGACCTGGTTTAGTCCTGGTTTAGTCCTGGTTTAGTCCTAGTTTAGTCCTGGTTTAGTCTTGGTTTAGACCTGGTTTAGTCCTGGTTTAGTCGTAGTTTAGTCCTGGTTTAGTCTTGGTTTAGACCTGGTTTAGTACTGCTTTAGTCCTGGTTTAGTCCTAGTTTAGACCTGGTTTAGTCTTGGTTTAGACCTGGTTTAGTCCTGGTTTAGTCCTAGTTTAGTCCTGGTTTAGACCTGGTTTAGTCCTGGTTTAGTCCTAGTTTAGTCCTGGTTTAGACCTGGTTTAGACCTGGTTTAGTCCTAGTTTAGACCTGGTTTAATCCTGGTTTAGTCCTGGTTTAGACCTGGTTTAGTCCTGGTTTAGTCCTGGTTTAGTCCTGCTTTAGTCCTGGTTTAGTCCTGGTTCAGTCCTGGTTTAGACCTGGTTTAGTCTTGGTTTAGACCTGGTTTAGTACTGCTTTAGTCCTGGTTTAGTCCTAGTTTAGACCTGGTTTAGTCTTGGTTTAGACCTGGTTTAGTCCTGGTTTAGACCTGGTTTAGTCCTGGTTTAGTCCTAGTTTAGACCTGGTTTAGTCCTGGTTTAGACCTGGTTTAGTCCTGGTTTAGTCTTGTTTTAGTCCTGGTTTAGTCCTGGTTTAGACCTGGTTTAGTCCTGGTTTAGTCCTAGTTTAGACCTGGTTTAGTCCTGGTTTAGACCTGGTTTAGACCTGGTTTAGTCCTGGTTTAGTCCTGGTTTAGTCCTGATTTAGCCCTGGTTTAGTCCTAGTTTAGACCTGGTTTAGTCCTGGTTTAGTCCTAGTTTAGACCTGGTTTAGTCCTGGTTTAGTCCTGGTTTAGACCTGGTTTAGTCCTAGTTTAGTCCTGGTTTAGTCCTGATTTAGCCCTGGTTTAGTCCTAGTTTAGACCTGGTTTAGTCCTGGTTTAGACCTGGTTTAGTCCTGGTTTAGTCCTGATTTAGACCTGGTTTAGTCCTGGTTTAGTCCTAGTTTAGACCTGGTTTAGTCCTGGTTTAGTCCTAGTTTAGACCTGGTTTAGTCCTGGTTTAGACCTGGTTTAGACCTGGTTTAGTCCTGGTTTAGTCCTGGTTTAGTACTGCTTTAGTCCTGGTTTAGTCCTAGTTTAGACCTGGTTTAGTCTTGGTTTAGACCTGGTTTAGTCCTGGTTTAGTCCTAGTTTAGTCCTGGTTTAGACCTGGTTTAGTCCTGGTTTAGTCCTAGTTTAGTCCTAGTTTAGACCTGGTTTAGTCCTGGTTTAGACCTGGTTTAGACCTGGTTTAGTACTGCTTTAGTCCTGGTTTAGTCCTAGTTTAATCCTGGTTTAGTCTTGGTTTAGACCTGGTTTAGTACTGCTTTAGTCCTGGTTTAGTCCTAGTTTAGACCTGGTTTAGTCTTGGTTTAGACCTGGTTTAGTCCTGGTTTAGTCCTAGTTAAGTCCTGGTTTAGACCTGGTTTAGTCCTGGTTTAGTCCTAGTTTAGTCCTAGTTTAGACCTGGTTTAGTCCTGGTTTAGACCTTGTTTAGACCTGGTTTAGTCCTGGTTTAGTCCTGGTTTAGTCCTGATTTAGCCCTGGTTTAGTCCTAGTTTAGACCTGGTTTAGTCCTGGTTTAGTCCTAGTTTAGACCTGGTTTAGTCCTGGTTTAGTCCTGGTTTAGACCTGGTTTAGTCCTAGTTTAGTCCTGGTTTAGTCCTGATTTAGCCCTGGTTTAGTCCTAGTTTAGACCTGGTTTAGTCCTGGTTTAGACCTGGTTTAGTCCTGGTTTAGTCCTGATTTAGCCCTGGTTTAGTCCTAGTTTAGACCTGGTTTAGTCCTGGTTTAGTCCTAGTTTAGACCTGGTTTAGTCCTGGTTTAGTCCTAGTTTAGACCTGGTTTAGTCCTGGTTTAGACCTGGTTTAGACCTGGTTTAGTCCTGGTTTAGTCCTGGTTTAGTCCTGATTTAGCCCTGGTTTAGTCCTAGTTTAGACCTGGTTTAGTCCTGGTTTAGTCCTAGTTTAGACCTGGTTTAGTCCTGGTTTAGTCCTAGTTTAGACCTGGTTTAGTCCTGGTTTAGTCCTGGTTTAGTCCTGATTTAGCCCTGGTTTAGTCCTGGTTTAGTCCTAGTTTAGACCTGCTTTAGTCCTGGTTTAGTCCTGGTTTAGTCCTAGTTTAGACCTGGTTTAATCCTGGTTTAGTCCTGGTTTAGACCTGGTTTAGTCCTGGTTTAGTCCTGGTTTAGTCCTGCTTTAGTCCTGGTTTAGTCCTGGTTCAGTCCTGGTTTAGACCTGGTTTAGTCTTGGTTTAGACCTGGTTTAGTACTGCTTTAGTCCTGGTTTAGTCCTAGTTTAGACCTGGTTTAGTCTTGGTTTAGACCTGGTTTAGTCCTGGTTTAGACCTGGTTTAGTCCTGGTTTAGTCCTAGTTTAGACCTGGTTTAGTCCTGGTTTAGACCTGGTTTAGTCCTGGTTTAGTCTTGTTTTAGTCCTGGTTTAGTCCTGGTTTAGACCTGGTTTAGTCCTGGTTTAGTCCTAGTTTAGACCTGGTTTAGTCCTGGTTTAGACCTGGTTTAGACCTGGTTTAGTCCTGGTTTAGTCCTGGTTTAGTCCTGATTTAGCCCTGGTTTAGTACTAGTTTAGACCTGGTTTAGTCCTGGTTTAGTCCTAGTTTAGACCTGGTTTAGTCCTGGTTTAGTCCTGGTTTAGACCTGGTTTAGTCCTAGTTTAGTCCTGGTTTAGTCCTGATTTAGCCCTGGTTTAGTCCTAGTTTAGACCTGGTTTAGTCCTGGTTTAGACCTGGTTTAGTCCTGGTTTAGTCCTGATTTAGACCTGGTTTAGTCCTGGTTTAGTCCTAGTTTAGACCTGGTTTAGTCCTGGTTTAGTCCTAGTTTAGACCTGGTTTAGACCTGGTTTAGTCCTGGTTTAGTCCTGGTTTAGTCCTGATTTAGCTCTGGTTTAGTCCTAGTTTAGACCTGGTTTAGTCCTGGTTTAGTCCTAGTTTAGACCTGGTTTAGTCCTGGTTTAGTCCTAGTTTAGACCTGGTTTAGTCCTGGTTTAGTCCTGGTTTAGTCCTGATTTAGCCCTGGTTTAGTCCTGGTTTAGTCCTGGTTTAGACCTGCTTTAGTCCTGGTTTAATCCTGGTTTAGTCCTGGTTTAGTCCTGGTTTAGTCCTGGTTTAGTCCTGGTTCAGTCCTGGTTTAGACCTGGTTCAGTCCTGGTTTAGACCTGGTTTAGTCTTGGTTTAGACCTGGTTTAGTACTGCTTTAGTCCTGGTTTAGTCCTAGTTTAGACCTGGTTTAGTCTTGGTTTAGACCTGGTTTAGTCCTGGTTTAGACCTGGTTTAGTCCTGGTTTAGTTTTGTTTTAGTCCTGGTTTAGTCCTGGTTTAGACCTGGTTTAGTCCTGGTTTAGTCCTAGTTTAGACCTGGTTTAGTCCTGGTTTAGACCTGGTTTAGTCCTGGTTTAGTCTTGTTTTAGTCCTGGTTTAGTCCTGGTTTAGTCCTAGTTTAGACCTGGTTTAGTCCTGGTTTAGTCTTGTTTTAGTCCTGGTTTAGTCCTGGTTTAGACCTGGTTTAGTCCTGGTTTAGTCCTAGTTTAGACCTGGTTTAGTCCTGGTTTAGTCTTGGTTAAGTCCTGGTTTAGACCTGGTTTAGTCCTGGTTTAGTCCTGGTTTAGACCTGGTTTAGTCCAGGTTTAGTCCTGGTTTAGTCTTAGTTTATGCCGTCATTTATATTTTCATTACTACACTACAGTATTATGTTTTTTGTTTTGTTTTTTACTTATTTTTCGGCTTTATTGATAGGACAGAATATTTGGGAGACATTTGGCAAACCGTCGGCGTCCGGACCCAAACCCACAACCCCAAGGCAGGCTGTAGTTGCCCTGCGTATGTGCCCCAGCTCTGAGCCACACAACCCTGCAATAATGGTAATAATAACACAGTAAAGCTACAATGCTTGAATAATGTGAAGGTTTTCCAAAATCAAGTAAGATTATATTACTTTAAAATAATGTTACTCAAGCAGAAGTAAAAGTACGTTAGGATAAAACTACTCTTATTTTAACACAGTAACCTTGTATCTGCTGCTATGTTATTTTTAATGTTTTAATAGGAAAAAAAATACATTCTCCTATCATTTCTACAACAAAGCCATGCTATTATTTGTTTGTTTTCAGATTCTGGTAACTGGACAGACATTTAACCAATAAATGTAAAAAAGAATGATCCCAAACTTGACTAATATTCAAGCAAAGTAAAAAAAAAAAACACTGCCCCAAGACAAAGAAAACAAAAAGTGAACAAAATAATGTTAAACTTACCAGTGCTAGAATGGGACAAAACACTGTTAAAAGCAGAACAGGTCGACTTTTACCCCCTTCATGTCGTGTTTGTGTGGTCGGGGGTTGTTCTGCTGACTGGAGTACTGCAGTACCTGTGTGTACATGTGTGTACATGTGTGTACTGGTGTGTACTGGTGTGTACTGGTGTGTACTGGTGTGTACTGGTGTGTATCGGGCTGTGTGTCCTGCTGCCGACCTCAGCGTCTCACTCACTTCTGGTATTGACTCCGGTCTCAGAGGAACCAGCTCGCCTCGGTCTCAGTCCTCCTCCCTGCCCATGTTTTTTAATTGGACCCAGACACACAACACAACACAACACACAGACAACACACAAACAACACACACAACACACAAACAACACACACACAACACACAGACAACACAGACAACACACACAACACACAAACAACACACAGACACACAGAGCCTGAGATTTTCCTACATCTGCTGACAGTTTCCATCGCTTAATTGTGGCATAAAACAATAAATAATACGTTTTAATTGTGTACAGTGAATGGAATATTGCGGATTATAAAACGTGTTTCTAAATGAAAAAGGCACAGCTGATAGAAATGAGTGCAGTTCAAACTCTCCTCACTCACAAAATGGTAAATCAGAAAGAGGCAGTGAGGTGTTAGCAGTCGTTTGTCATAACAAAGATACAGAAATGTTTTTGGATTAAATTAAACTGATGGCAAGAAAACCAGCTTCGTCTGATCTTTGTGTGACTCTTTTTTAACCTTAAAGGGAGACACTTCTGCCAAAGACCAGACTAAGACTAAACCAGGACTAAATCAGGACTAAACCAGGTCTAAACCAGGGCTAAACTAGGACTAAACCAGGGCTAAACCAGGTCTAAACCAGGACTAAACCAGGACTAAACCAGGACTAAACCAGGACTAAACCAGGACTAAACCAGGTGTAAACCAGGTCTAAACCAGGGCTAAACCAGGGCTAAATCAGGACTAAACCAGGACTAAACCAAGTCTAAATCAGGACTAAACCAAGTCTAAACCAGGACTAAACCAGGGCTAAATCAGGACTAAACCAGGACTAAACCAGGTCTAAACCAGGACTAAAGCAGGACTAAAGCAGGACTAAACCAGGTCTAAACCAGGTCTAAACCAGGGCTAAACCAGGGCTAAACTAGGACTAAACCAGGGCTAAATCAGGACTAAACCAGGACTAAACCAAGTCTAAACCAGGACTAAACCAGGGCTAAATCAGGACTAAACCAAGTCTAAACCAGGACTAAACCAGGACTAAACCAGGACTAAACCAGGTCTAAACCAGGTCTAAACCAGGGCTAAACCAGGGCTAAACCAGGACTAAACCAGGGCTAAATCAGGACTAAACTAGAACTAAACCAGGTCTAAACCAGGACTAAACCAGGGCTAAATCAGGACTAAACTAGGACTAAACCAGGACTAAACCAGGGCTAAACCAGGGCTAAATCAGGACTAAACTAGGACTAAACCAGGACTAAACCAGGGCTAAACTAGGACTAAACCAGGTCTAAACTAGGACTAAACCAGGACTAAACCAGGGCTAAACCAGGGCTAAACCAGGACTAAACCAGGTCTAAACCAGGACTAAACCAGGACTAAACTAGGTCTAAACCAGGACTAAACCAGGACTAAACCAGGACTAAACCAGGACTAAACCAGGTCTAAACCAGGGCTAAACTAGGACTAAACCAGGACTAAACCAGGGCTAAACTAGGACTAAACCAGGACTAAACCAAGACTAAACCAGGTCTAAACCAGGATTAAACCAGGACTAAACCAGGACTAAACCAGGTCTAAACCAGGACTAAACCAGGACTAAACCAGGACTAAACCAGGACTAAACCAGGTCTAAACCAGGGCTAAACTAGGACTAAACCAGGACTAAACCAGGGCTAAACTAGGACTAAACCAGGACTAAACCAAGACTAAACCAGGGCTAAACCAGGTCTGCCACAGTTTTCTCTTTTAACATGAGGCTTTAACACATAAATAAAGAAAAAGTCAGAATTTCACATGAAGGAGTTTAGTTTAAAACATTTACACTTCTGTTCATAGATTTCAATTGGAAATATTAATTGCAATGGCTGTTTTTTCTCACACTCTCTCCACTTCAGCAGCTCCTACAGCTCCTAAGTCTTGTACCTAACAATATTCCGAAGGCTTTTACAGAAGGATTTGTTGACACATAATTCCTAGCCAGATTTATTGGGCACTTTACTCCTAAAAACAAGGTGAAATTAGATTTTTTAAGGCTATTGTCAGTATTTTCTAGTTTTATGAAAGACCAAATCAGATCCATAGTCTTCTCTGTAAAAGCCTTTTTATGGAACAAGTCGACAAAATCAGTGGTTCCCAAACTTTTTTTCCTTGAAGCCGCCCCCAAAGCCCTCACTAATGATTTTTTTTTTCATTTAAATATTTTATTGTCATTTTTGGATATTAAACAAAACAACAAGGCAACAACAAAGAATACAAATACAACACTGAGCAGACAAAGTAAAAAAGGGGCATACTACAGCCAAGACCACACAAATACTTCCTTTGTCAGGGCATCAGAAGAAACAGATCTTAACCCATTTAACCTGCACCTCTGATAATGTTGTCACTCAACTCTCTAAGGCCAACCATTCCCAAACTCAGGAGCATCATGGCCCTCCTTAAATTTACCAAAATCCCACGTGGACCCCCAACAATACAACTTCCCTTGATCCCAAAATTATTTTTCATGTTTTTCCTCCATATATTTCTATTAAAACATTACAAAAGACACTGACTATTGGCTAAAAAGTGTTTTAAAGTTATATTTTTAAACAAAAATATAACTTTTTTTTACAAATACACTGGAAAAAAAAAAATGCTGCAAAAACTCAAGGCAAAAGATCCCTCAAGATTTTTGGGGCCAACTCAAAATCTCAAGTTTTCCACATTTTCACTTAATTAAACTTTTCTAATTTTAAGTTTTTCTCTCTATCATTATTTTTTTACTCATCTTGCAGCCAACTTACAGAGTTCAGAAAAAGTTATTCTTTTGTTAAATGTAGTATATTTAGTTTTTATTATTATCAATAATACTTTTTCTGAACAGTGGAGTCAGTTCGCTGTAAGATGAGCTGGAAAAAATAAATATAGTGAGTAAAACTTAAAATTTCAAGTTTTTAGGCGTATGAACGTTAAATTTGGTGAGTAAAAAAAATATTAGTTGTTGTTGAAAACTTGAGATTTTGAGTTGATCACCAAAAGTCAAAAATCTTGAGGGATCCTGTTGCCTTCAGTTTTTGCGTTGTTTTTTTTTACAGTGCATTTCAAACTCATTTTCTTTTAGTTTACTTAATAAAGACAGCCTCTGGAGGCCCCCCTGCAGTACCTTTGCGGACCCCCAGGGGGCCCCGGACCCCACTTTGGGAACCGCCACATATCAGTAAAAATATCATAATTTCCCTAAAGTTTGGCCCTTATCCTTTCCATTGGCAAAACTCTGTGACTGTAGGTGGTTTATCTTTAATCCATTTGTTCAGAATACATTTCCTAGCCAAGGACAGATTTTGTTTTAATAATTTAGAGTGTGGGTAGGTGTTTTTGACCGGAAGGCCCAACAAAAACTGGCCTGGGTCTTTGCAAATTTTATAATTTAAAATTGCAGTCATCTCTTTAGATATACAAGACCAGAATTTTGATATTTTAGGACAAGTCCAGAAACAATGTACATATGTACCAGGTGACTGATTACACTTTAGACATGAAGCAGTCCTAGTTGGGTCCATTTTGTTTAAAATATAGGGAGTTCTATGTTGTTTATGAAAGATCCTGAATTGCATCTGTTACTTAGAAATACAGAGTGGATATCAGGTCATTTTCATTATAAGAACACTGAAGGTCCTCCTCAGTTTATATTTAATTTTTTTAAAGTTACACTGTGTAAGATTCCGGGTCTTGCGCCTCTAGAGGCCACAGGTGCCACTGCACCGTCGCAAAACGTAAACACTAGGGCCCCTCCTCCTTCTGAAACTGTGCGAGCGTGCGTCTATTTCCATCATTGTTTCAACTTTAGTTGACCTGCTGCTACCTTTGGAAGTTTGGACTGGATCTTCTATAGAGTTAGCGCTAGCGTTAGCTTATCAACAAATATCGCGCAATGGTCGCAGTAAAAACAACTAATAACTGTATGAAAAAGCACGTTCTAAAGAAAAAATAAAAAGGCTAATTTACCTGCCCAACAATAAAGAAGCAAAAACGTGATCTGATTTGCAGCCTTCTCTGTCTCTCATCTGACGCCAGCGAGCAAAAGTCTGTCCGATGTTGACTCTTGTCTGCGATCTGGTGCGGTCCCTTTCACATTTTCTTTTTCTTGCCTCGTCCGACATTGTCTTCATCTTCTTGTGTCCTTCGGCCCTGACGAACTGGCGAAAATAACAACGCTAAAAGTAGCTTCATGGTTATACTGCACCTCAGGTATAAGAGCAGAAGGGAATGCCGTAAAGCGAGTCGTTCCCTGTCACGTGACTCTTCCTCAACAGTGGAGCGCTCCCGGCCAAGTTGCGAGGGTGGTTTCTCAGTACAGAAGCCCCGCTCGGAGCAACAGATCGCGCCTCAGGCCTTATAATCGCTCAAAAAATCACAAAAACAAGTCAGTATGCCCCACATATTTAGGAGAAAAGTTACACAGTGTAACTTTAAAATAATGTGCCTATTGTATTTGTTTTCCAATCAGGATGTGGATTTTTTAGAATTGAATTTGCCCAAATATAATTAATAATAACCTCAGCCTCAGAACGGAGCTCTGTGGACCTCCTGCAGTCTCTGTCCCGGACCCCAGGTTGGGACAAAATCAATCAAGAATTTTAAACCTGGCTCTGTTGAATATTCAGATTTTGTTACCTGAAATGTGCAAATTTGTCCTCATATATTGTATCATTTATGTATTAAAACTTTAAATGACTCAAAACTTGCACATTTTTTTGTATTTATGTGCTGTATTTAAAGTTTCACATTGAGAGCAGACTTTATTGTCCCATTGGGAAATTTGTCCTCTGCATTTGACCCATCCTCAAGACTTTGCCTCCGTGCTGCCACCTAGAGGCTGCTACAGTAAAGAAAACAGCGCTTTATGAGGATCTTAGATGTTAGATAGCTCTGATCTGAGTTATTGTTTCTGACTGATGTATTTGAGTTAAACTGAAGTCTACGTACTTTCCGAAGCCCCTCGGAGAAGATACAAACGGCAAAAACCACTGATCTGGCACATTTAAACACTTTTGTCTTTCCCTTGTACGGTCGACCTAATTGAGCTGTAAATCATCAAAATAACAAGTTGATTTCACAGCGAGATGTCGGCGCGTTTGGTGACGAGGCTGAAGGGAGGAGAGGCGTAATTAAAGGGGAAATTAAAAATGTGCAGCAAACAGAAACAACAAACATATTACACTGGCCCTGAAGGCTACACGGCGGCGCTAACCATACACCAGGCTGCGTTCAATAATAACGCATTTAATTAGCCGCGCCGTTCTTCAGTAGCTTCTCTGAACGGGTTTGAAACGGTTTAATTAGAGGAGAGTTGGGGAAAAAAAGAGAAAAAAAACAGTGCTTTTGGGTTTCTCTGTGTTCAGGGTTTGTGTTGGTATCAGTGGAGTAAAAGACGTCAAAGACAAAGAGGCCAGAGACTGCTGTGGCGAATAAAAGAGAGATCAGAGTCCATCTCAAATCTTTATTTATTCATTTTTATATAAAGGATTATTCTAGTCACTGCAGATCTGTGTTAGATTTCCAGTTATAAAGGATTTCACAGACAAAAAAGTGCCTCTGGACTTTGTTTTGCATAAAGCCTGCCACGCAACAGTTTGATGGTTTGTTGTTGGAGCAGTGTTAAAGGGAAAATGGCTTTTATCGCTAGAACACGGGCTGGGGGGTAAGCATGAAGTTCTGGGCCCTTTGACCATCTTGGTGGCCCCCCATTGCAAGTTTATTAGAGTTAGGTAAGTTTCTTTTAGTCAGACACCAGTGTTTGTTTACCTGCTTTATCAGTTTCCTTCATCAGAAGCGTCTCGTGATGTTGCTGTTGCGTGTCTTGTAGGCTGCTTATGTAGTTTTGTCAGACTTTAGGGAAAACCTGCGCCCCCTACTGGATGGACTGGAATAGTGCCAGGGTCATCTGTGCTGAAATTAATAACTGTTGGATCAGGAAGGCCACTAATATCAGGAAATGTGACTAGGACTATGAACCGGGACGAAAGACCCACACCTGCGGCCCTGGAGGAGGAGTCAGACAGCAGGGGGCGCAGGTTTTCTCTACTGTGGGGCAAAACTACCACTGGTGGACGAAATACTCAAAATCTGCACTTAAGTAAAAGTAGCTTAAAAAAATTCTTCTTCTTTTCTTTATTCTTCTGATCAGTCAGATGTGCTGCCCACTAAACCACAGAGGACAAAATCTACTTTTACTTCCTTAGACAATTTAAACTTTACTCAAGTAAAAGTAAATAAATAAAAAATAAATGGTCACATTTATATAGCGCTTTTCTACCTTCATGGGTACTCAAAGCGCTTTACATCAAGGAACCATTCACCCATTCACACTCACATTCATACACCAGTGTGCGCAGACACCAGAGGCAAGGTGGGTTAAGTGCCTTGCCCAAGGACACAATGACAGTATAGAACGGTGGGAGTGGGGTTTGAACTGTCAACCTTCTGGTTAGTGGACAAGCGGCTCTACCAACTGAGTAGATTTTGTATGTTCTACAAAATGTACTCAAAAAGTTCTTCTTCATAGAAATATAATTAAGTAAACTACTTGAGTAAAAGTATCAAGTTACTGTCCAACACTAAAAACTACATAAGCAGTCAAAAAGACACATGCAGCAAAATCACATGAAGCTTCTGACGAAGGCTGCAGGAAGAAGCTGAAACTGGTAAAGCAGCTAAACACTCGTGTCTGACTGAAGAAATGTACATAACAGTAATAATGTTGCTAATAGCCATGAGAAATAGCCATTTTATGCTCTGCCCAGGCCCCAATGTTGCCAGCAGGGGGAGACAGTCACAGCTCCCCCAAAAAAGACGTTTTCCATACATTTGCGTTTTTTTAAGTTATAAAATGTGAAATACAAATGAAGAGGTGTCCAAAATTGTTTCAAAAAGCCCAAAAAAGCAGAATATGGGACCTTTAACAGGTGAAAAATGATTTCTTTCCTCTCAAAAGAATCTCTCATGTGTCTTCTTATTAAAAAGTCACATTACGTTTGTTCGAGTTTGCAGGGTTTCATGAGGTTTGTCTCTGACCACTCACTTCTGAGCCCAGATGGTATCAGCTGCAGCCTCCGTCTGTGCGCGTGCATGTGAGCGCGCACGAGGCCGGGCTCCTTCCTATTCATGCCGGGGCCGTACCTTTGATAGTCAAGTGGATTACACCTTGTGTTCAAACAGAAAGGCAGAGGAGAAAAGCCCCACGACACGGAGAGGAATTAGGAGCCACCATTCATTTATTGTTAACTCCTTCCAGTTCATTAAGACTAATCCGTGTTGGAGCAGGAGTAACCGGCCTGAATGGGACAGGGCTGATGGGGGGACACAGTGGGGGGGCCTATTGTGGGACTGTGAGGGTTAATCCTGTCCCTGTGGTGAGTGGGACGCTGGACAGGACCCCTTCTGTCTAAAGTGATACGTGTCAAACCAATGGACATGAATTACAGGGCACACACACACGAGTTAAAGAGTTTATATTCTCCTCTTCAAAATCTACTTGTCCTCTTTTTCTCCCATGTTATAATGTTGTCCCCTCATCAAAAACAGACCTGGAGTCGTGTTTTACTTCACACCTATTTAAGTAATCCTCTTTTCCCTGCTACAGTCTTTCTGGGGCCTCAAAACGCTCAGTTTCGCTCTGACCAATCAACAACAAGCTCCTCTACATCCAGTCTGCTCTCATTCATTTATCAAAAAAAACAAAACAAAAAACGTGTACAGCTCTGTTTGATTCCAGACATTTTTACTTTTGTAATAAAATGGCATCATACAGAAAGTTTAAGGAGGTGAAGTTCCTTTTATTCTTTAAATTATGTTTAAGTTATGCTGCCCTCTGCTGGTCTCCTCTCCCGTTTCTTTATGGCACCTTATTAGAAACCTTTACTTTTAATTTCATCAATTAATAACCAACTTTTTATTCCCATTTTTATACCAATTTCTGCAGTGTATCAGCTTTTGCAGAATAAATGCTTTGGTGTCACTTGTGGCATTAAAATTAATGTTGAAGGAAGTATGCAAATTCTTTCCTTACTACTTACTTTCAATGTGCCTGTAGGTAAAAAAAAGTTAAAGTATTTTGCACAGATTAATGCGAGGGATCATGGTGAAGAATTGTGCTGATAACTAATGACATAAACGAACCGGTGCAGCAGAACAGACTGAATCTGTCGAGAGTGTTTCCTTTTTTTTATTATTTTCATCTTTCATTTTATCTTTTATATTAAGGCGCTGTGTGTCTACAATAAAAACAAAGAATTTTAAACCAAAACATAAAAGATTTTGTACATCAAGCCAATTCAAAAACGTACTGAAGAAAAAAAAAAGGTACCTCTTGTAAAATCTACTTTACTTTACATTCCACCACTGCATAAAATCATCAAAATATTAATAAGCAGACATGTTTTGCAGTGTTTTTATCCTAAATGTGCACCTAAAACATTTGCACAAAAAATACCAAACGTGGCATAAAATTGAGCCGATATCAAACCTGAGCATTTATCAATCTTTCACTTATAAGTTTCAAATTAAATGCATTTTATTTTTTATTCCCATACTCAGTAACCTCTCCTCCGTCCTGGGGGAGGTCGGACGAGCCCCTGGCCCCTCTGAAGCCCCCTCTGAAGCCCCCCCTGAGCCCGGTGACAAGCGTGAAGCAGCAGCCCTTTCCCCCTTTTGTGAGTCAATCTGTCGGGACGGCCCACGCACACACACACACACACACACACACACACACACACACACACACACACACACACACGGGGGCCGGGTCAGCGATTGTGCTGTTAATACAGATGTACATGCCAATAAGGCCTGCGCTAATCAGTGCACAGGAGAGAGCCATTGACTTTTAAAGAAGACATACGGCCCGGGACGCTCAGGAGAGGAGGAGGGGGGCGCGAGGATGACTAGTTTAATAAAGCTTTAACTCCTCACAGTGAACCGGACACATGCAAAACACAACAAAATATATTCTACACTGTAAAAAATATCTGTAGATTTCATGGTAAAAATCTGTAAAATCTCAACAGTAAAAGACCGTAATTGATATATCGGTAAAATACTGTTTTGGTTACGGTAATTAACTGTAATATTAAAAATGAAGCAAAATTGTATTTTTTAGGGTTTTTAAAAAAAATATAATTTAAACAGTATAGCACTGTTAAAATAATTGAGTCCAGGGTTTATTAGTTAATTTTTTTTATTTGCAGTTTAACAACAGAAATAAACAGCATTCTGCAACAACTTTCTTTTAATTTTATCATAAAAGACATAGTATCTAACTAAATATACCCCCCCCCCCCCCAAAAAAAAAAAAAACAGTTACAGTTTAACACCTTAAGATAATAACTTTAAATTTTACAGTTAATGTTGATTAAAACGTAAGTTGCAAACTGTAAAATATACAGTTAATCTATGTTTTTGAAAGATAATAACTTTAAATTTTACAGTAAATAATAATAAAAACTCAAGTCAAAAACTGTAAAAACAACATTTGTGATAATATTATACTGTAAAATGAAATAAAGGCCTCTTATAAGTTTTTACGGTAGAATTCTGGCAACCACAGCTGCCAATTTTTTACCGTAAAATTTACAGATTTTTTTTTACAGTGTACAAAAGAAAAGTGTGAGATAAGGACAATGCTTTACAGTGTATTTTGTTGCTTTAGGGCTGCAACAACTTATCAAATTAATCGATTATAACCAATTATTGAAATAATCGTCAACTAATTTAACAATGGATGAAGTAAGTGTGGGATTCATAGACTCTGAAACATGATGAGAGCTGAGAGAGCACAGTCTGTTCCCAACACAGAGCAGGAAACAGTTAAAAACAATGTACATTTTGTGTTTTTGATTAAAAATATCCTTGTGTGTGGTTTATCCAGACGTCCTCATGTGGCATATGTAGCTTCATCTGGTTTAAGTTTTGTATAAATAAAGTGATTTTTGGTGGAATTATTACCATATTTTTACAGGAAACATAAAACACCTCATTTTTTTAACCCCTTTACTATCCGATTAATTAAAATAATAAACAATAATCAAAATAATCATTAGTTGCAGTTGCTCTGTAGTACATGTTTGTGTTTTTTACTGACGACTTAATTAAATTGCATTATTAACCCAATTTATTTATTATACTTTTTTACATTAAAAGTTTATTATCAAATAAATATGTAAATAATAAAAAAATAAATAAAAAACAAAACAAAACATTAAAAAAACAAGACTACATAATTCATATTTTACCATTTATTATCAGGTTCTCATTGGTTTACATCTAACACAGCTAGAACTCTCATGTTGTAACTTGTTATTGTAAATGCAGATGTAATTTTTTTTCAGCACAACCATGAAGTTAAAGTGAATCCATATTATTTACTCTTTATTTTACCAGAGCCAGGGTTAAAAGATCCCAATGGTGATGGTGCAAAATAATGGATTTATTGTACGACCTGTGGCTGATTGTATGCAGTCAGTCGGATGTGTTATTTCTCAAGTTTTAAACCTGCGCTATGTTGACATTTTATCGTTTCGCGGGAACAAATCTATGAGGAAATGAACGCAGTGTTTGATAAGTTTACTGCCAGACCTGTGGTGACGTACATAATGTGTTTGTGGCAGTCCTGGACGTGTGTGTGGAGCCGGGCACAAGCGTCTCTTAAATCTCCTAAAGTCCTTTAATTCACTACGATTTGGTCTGGACACCGAGAAGCAAAAGTATCCTCGGGCGAACCAATCAGACCCAGGAGCTGCGGCTAATTCAAATACCTCTGAATCACAATGAATCAAGTCGGGACAACGGCGGCACAATGGCCCTTAGATTAGCGTCCATTACTGTCGCGCATTAAGAGTGCTCGTTTAACACTGTGTTCGGGGGCGGACCAGAAATCCCCAAGTTTCCAAATTAGATATTCATTCCCCCCAGGTACTTCGGCTCATATGAGAAAAGTTGGAATGCATTTGATCTGTCCTAATTTCAATTAATTAGCCACAATGGTTGCTCGGGGAGTCCCACAGGGCAAAAGGGAAGGGGAAAAAAAATGAAAAGTGATGGGAAGAAGTGGCATCAATAAACTGCTGGAGACTCATTAGCAGGCTAAATGGCGCTCCCAAAGAAGTCAGGACATTTTAACACGGGACCTGCCGCCTAATTACTGGCCACAGTATCCATTTCGAGCCCCTCCCCTGGTCCCCACAGTGGGATCGGCCCGGTAATGACTGCTCTATGGAGCTAGATTAGCGGGGGCCATTGTGGCGGAGTCGGCGGCACGTATCAGGGCTGAATGGAGAGAAGTTGTGTCTTTGTTGATTAAAGCTTCAGTGCGTGTGGAATAATCCGAAATGGTAAAAAGAAATGCTGGGTGTGGGTAACCTCTGTGACCCAGGGGACCCACCTGTGAGGGTCGTTACGTATGCACACATGGAGGGTCGTTAAATACAAAGGAGCATTCACACTGGGAGCCTAACCAGGGACGAATGTGAAGTAATAGTTTTGTAATGGATTAAAAGGCCAAGTATTTAGAGTTGTGAGAAAGTAGTGAGGTGAAAATGTCTCTGAAAGTCTGCTGTTGTTGGGTCAGAGATGTTTGATGTTGAGATGGGACGGAAACCTTTGTCTATATGCATTTGGTACAAAACCATGCATTTACAGATTGGAGAAAAAGGTTTCAAGGGTTGGATAGTAATAATAATAATGGATTGGGTTTATATTGGGGGGTATGGTGGCAGAGTGGTTAGTGTTCTCAAGTGTTAGCCAGGTGATCGTGTGTGGGTTCAATTCTCAGGCCGGCCAACTCACAAACTCTCTGGGTGGAGTCTGCAGGTCTTTGCTGTGTTACTGTGGGTTCTCTCTGCTCGCATGCATCTAAAAAACATCGCCCCTAGTGAATGAATGTGAGAGTATCTATAAGTCGCACTTTTCATCGTCTGGCTCGGGGTGTGACGTATACTCAGGTGTGACTTATATATTAAAATATTTCAGGTGTTGGTTAGAGGGCGCTCTAGGCTTGTGTACCAGCATCTGCTGCACCTGTACCACTGACAATTTAAAATGTAAACATTACCACTAACAACTTAGGCTATAAAGACAACTGAGAAAGAGCGGAATAATTGGAAATGGAACTGATGCTGAGTCTGACGACAGCCACGCAGAGGAGGAAGCGGCGCTTCGTCTACCTCCGGAGTTGGCGGAGTTGTTCAGAAGCGACAGCGAGGATGAAGAATTTAAAGGATTTAGTGATTAGGAGTGAGATGGTGAGTTTGGTGAACTTGTTATATTATGTTCTTTAGGCAAAGGGAAAGGGAATGGTATTTATATAGCACGTTAACTATGACACAAGTCACCCAAAGTGCTTTACACACAGTAGGGAAGGGGTATTTCATTCACTCCATACTCGGTGGTGGTAAGCTACATTTTGTAGCCACAGTTTCCCCTGGGGTAGACTGACAGAAGCGCGGCTGCACACATCTGCGCCAACGGACCTCTGACCACCACCAACCACTCACTCACTCACATTCACACTTTATGCTATAGTTATGTGAATAACTGTTAATATATTACGTTAACATACGAGACACCTATTCAGTTCGTTGTTTATGCTTCATGTAGCTGAATAACCATCAATGTGTTACGTTAGCAAACCACACACCTATTCAGCTGTTGTTCTCTATTCTATTATTACTATAACTTGCCTTTCAAGATGAAATGTCTGTTCTTGGTGTCGGATTTTGTCAAATAAATTTCCCCCAAAAAATGCGACTTATATATGTTTTTTCCTCTTCATTAAGCATTTTTTGGCTAGTGCGACTTATACTCCAGAGCCACTTATAGTCCGGAAAATACCGTACTCAGTTTTTTGGACAAACTCAAACAAAAATATCTTGTCCATCTGTTTTAGTTGACACTCATAATAAAATGCCTAGATTGCTGTGCGGGCCAACCAAAAGTGGGACAGGTGCTCACTGTATCTGGAAGGGGGAAAGCTAAAAATACACCACCCCAATAAAATCATTCAACATTGTCCATATTTTTCACCTTTTCTAACAGGAGGGCGACCCGAGGACAGCACAGTGACCACAGCTCGGCCCAATGCTAACACCATACAAAGTTATTGTTGCTCCTGGTTAGGCAGTGTCTACTTCGGGCCTATCCCGTCTCCTCTAGTGCCCTCTCCCCGCTGCTCGTCGCTGAATGGGGTCCTAATTGTCAGCGCTGTGTGAATAGGCAGCTGGCCCGAGGAGTGCCTGTACAAAAGGACCACGGCCTTTTCTTTTATTCACTGCCTTTAGCCCCCGATAGGACGGATCTGGTGTGGTGTGGGGGTGAGGGAGGGTGGATGGGAGGTTAGAGAGGGGTGCAGTCATGTAACAACAGAAAGTGAAGTGGAAATCGACAAAACACAGCGGCGGGAGATGGAGAGAGCAGATGAGGAATAGAAGGTAATCACGGGAGATTATCTTCTTGTGATGGAGCCAGAGCTGCGGGATAAGTAGGCTATCCCGAGAAGGACCGTCCAAGACCAGTCAATAAAGAGCCGGGCTGATACCGGGGGGGAAGTGGGGGGGGGGGGGGGGGGGGGGGGGGGGGGGGCATGACGTCAGGGTTTAGGTGGATCTGAGGAGGTCCGGGGTGGGGGGTCGGATTTCAACATGTGGTCCAGTTCCCACAGAAAACACAGAGATGGGTCACTAAAGCCACTTCACACCAGAGTACAGCTGGAAACGAACGTTAGATAATGGAGCTTTGTGAAGATGGGCTCAGACAAGGAGCTAAAGAGGATAATTTCCAATGAATAGCAAAATGATGAGGCAAAATCCCTAAAAAATGCTCTCTTAGGTTGCTCGACGCTCTTAAGATGGCAGTTTAAAGGTGGGATGTTTTGCGTTTTGGTGGCGTCTAGAGGCAAAGATGCAGACGGCATATTCACAAAAACTTTCTGTAGCCCGAGAGCGGCGAGCTTAGCCGCGCTGGGACGTTCTCCTGCCAGTGCAAACAGTTTAGAGAGTAAGTTGGCCTTTGAGTGACTTAAAATATTATGGTCAAAAGCCAGATCTGCCGACACGGGAAGAGAAATTAACCTGCAATAGATTGGACAAGGAAAGTATGAGAAGGACCAATGGAAAAAAACGTTATTTAAAACCTGAATTCTGGCCTTTTTTTTTATTTGAATAAAATGAAAATTTAAAAATGTTCAAATCATATGAGACAATATTTTATTCACAATAGAACATAGATAGCTTAATAAATGAGAAATGTTGCACTTTTATTCACAAAAGGAGCTCATTTCATATTTGATGGCTGCTGCAGGTCTCACAATAGTTGGGACAGAGGCAACAAATGACTGACAAAGCAAAAAAAAATTAAAAAGATTCAGCTGGGAGCACATCTAGCAACTAATGAAGTGAACTGATCTCAGGTCTGTGACAGGATTAGCTCTAAAGAAAAGTCTTAGAGAGGCAGAGTCTGTCAGATGTAAAGATGGGCAGAGGCTCTCCAATCTGTGAACGAGTGAAGAGGAAAACAGATTAAAGTGGAAAACTTTAAAAACAATGTTCCTCAGAGGCTTTGCAGATCTCATGGAGCAGAACATGGTCTTCAGATTCAGAGAAACTGGGACCAGGCCGAAGACCTTTATTGTAGCCCCTGGTCTCGGGGCCCTCAGACGACACTGCATCGCTCTTCAGCAAGAAGATGGATCTGCAACATCTGCAACATCTGCCCCACAAGTCTTTCACTGTGCACCGCTTCCACAACGTTTACCAATAAACTCTGAAACTTGTAAAAAAAGAAAGAAAAAAAAAACCTCTATGCTTGTGTATCTTCTGTTGGTCATAAAGACGTGATAAATGCCGGCGAATAAACCAGCTGCTTCTCACAAACTGTCGATTAGGCTGCGCGTGTGCATCCATCACCGCTCTGCGCTCACCTCTACGGGACGCGCTCGGCAGCTGCAGCCCTCATCTGCGATCCAGCCCTCAACTACCTGGACCACAGATGTTTACGGCGTTTTCTTCTTCTGTGTCTTTAAAAAAAAAATACCGATACGTGCGGCTATACGGCCCCTCCGCAGCTCGGGCCCATCTGGATAATGGATCGTTTGCTCGTCGTAAAAAAATACTAAAACGGGGAAGCCACGTGTCGTAATGAGCCGCCTCTAAACAGCCCGGCGCGCGGTGTGTGTTTTAGTCGAGCGTTAAGGGGCGGAGAGGTAAAGAAGGCTGTGTCATGATGATTATGAAGAGGATATTATGGGATATGGTTTTGGGATTACTGGGACGATGCCTGGAGATGATTGACAACCAGAGGTGATAAGCTGCAGGTTAAAGGTTCCTTTTTTTCCAGGCTTTTTGAAGTAATTCTGGACATCTTTGCATCAGTATTTCATGTTTTTTATTGTTAAATAGTGATTTTGCAGAGAACGCTTGGATTAGGTGTCACACAAATTTGGAAACACACACACCAACTCTGAAACACTAGAGCAAAACTCTACTGAATTTGTGTGCGTGTAACCAAATTTATTGGTGTGACTTAGGAAACAACATTATAACATGGTTAAATGCTCCAAAAAGACCATTTAGCGGAACCTTTAAGTAGAGCTGCACGATATGGAGAAAACAAGCGATATTCGATAACTATGTTGAAAATTGTGATAATATTATTGCGATATTTGAAAATAAGTAAGGAATAATAAGTTAAATTCACTGCATTTCACAAAAATGTAAGTTCCTGTATTTACAAGTCAAAACAGCGACAAAATCAAAACTTAACACAGACTAAACCAGGAATAAAACAAGGCTAAGCTGTGACTAAATTAATTAAATTACCACTAAAACTGGACTTTTTAAACATTTTTATTTAGTCACAACACATGTTCTTTTAAGGCTCTGGTGGAAAATGATTCTTCAGTGTAAATCTCTGTCAGATGGAAGACCACAGCGTTATTGCGACATATTTAAATTCTTGCGATACAGATATTGCAATAACAATAATTTTGCGATATATTGTGCAGCCCTACCTTTAAGGACACATACCTCCCTATCAGTGTGTGTACTGTGTCTAAAATGAGTGCAATATGCAGAAGACCATGGCTTTATTTTTGACTCAAGTTGGAAATGTAAGGGATTTTTCCCTCTGCGCTGGTGTTGACCTATACGTTCCTGTTTTGGTTCAAAACAAATTATCAGGTGTGAAAGCTCCAGTGGACCATGGTCCGGACCAAACAGCTGGTTTTAGACCAAAAAAAAGCTGGTCTCAGCCTAGACCACAGTTACTAAATCTGCTTAGGGCTTGTTTTTTTTTTTTTTTTTTTTTTTTTGTTGTTTTTTTCTGTAAAGTCTCTTGAAACTTTTGGTACAGTCACGGGTTGTGTTTTTCGGGTCGCTTGAACCCATTTTCTAGCATCAAAAATACCTTGCTAGTTATTTTATATTAGGCACATTTAGCTTAAAATAAAACGAAACCCCTCCCCATTCTCCTGTAGAGCCATGTGACGTTCTTCTATAATACACCTCATGCAGCTTGCTAGCAAAGAGGGCCAGGTAAAGGTAAAATGACTGTAAAGACTTAGGTAGTATTGTGGTATTGGTTGTGGTACTTTGTGCTTCTTAAGTGT
Source organism: Bostrychus sinensis (assembly GCA_020698575.1). Taxonomy (NCBI): domain Eukaryota; kingdom Metazoa; phylum Chordata; class Actinopteri; order Gobiiformes; family Eleotridae; genus Bostrychus; species Bostrychus sinensis. The sequence continues at coordinate 6,028,994 of CM036245.1, read as the reverse complement.
AAATGTTTTCTGTAATTTATTAAAAAATCTAATTTATTTAAGACTTTATTTAACAGTCCTAGACACATGATGCCTGTCTGTCCTGTCAGAGGATCTCCTTCAGTATGGGCTCCATAAGGTTTCTTTTTTTTCCCCACAGCTGGGTTTTTTTAGGAGTTTTTCCTTACCGAGAAGGAGGGTCTAAGGACAGGAGTGTCCTGGGTCTGTTTAGTTTAGTGTAGTTATTGTTTATCTTTGATCATGTGTTATTTCTGATTGTGTTTTATGTCTGATTAACTGTTTGTGAAGCCCTTTCAAATTGTAGTTTGTGCTTTTGAAATGCACTATTAATTCATTTATTACAGAAAAAAACCTGTTGGCAAAGCAAGTTGCTCACTTCAGGCCTGTTTTTATCAACTCGATTGCTTGTTTCTCTCAAGATGTAGCAACACTGGTCTGGCCCAAGGTTTGGTTCATTTGTAATATAATATTAATGAGTAATACTGTATTATAGCTCTTTAAAACATGCCTTAAATTTATGCTTTTCATGATCTCGTTGCAATAGTTGATTAGACATATTGTACATATTTTGATAAGTGGATTTCTTATAGACAGACCAATAGTTTTGTAAATTAAAGAGTGGAAAAATTCACTTGTTAATTGAGACAAAAGCATAAGTTTTGTTTGCGGTGTGGTCCTGTAATGTTAACTGTGATGTGTCTTCTCAGCTGATTGAAAAACTTCTTTGTACATATTTTGTTTATGTTGAGAGGTTGAGATATCGGCCCATGTAAGTTTTTTTTTTTTTTTTTTCCCTTGGCTATACATGCTAACAGGCTGAAAAGACAAATAAAAATAAATAATAACATCTAAAGTTTTGTATTTCTGCAACATTAATAAAAAATTTTGCTACTGTTCTCTATTGGCAGTAGTCGGTAAAATCCACTAACCAGGAGATTGAAGGTTCGAGTCCTGCTACCAGCATTGCCAAACTGCTTGAGCAAAACACTTCACTGACCTTGCAGGTTTTATTATTTTGTGCACTACATTTACTACATTTGTACACCAAAGATTAAATAATAAAACAAACTATTTCTACAACAGATAGAGGTGATTTTAAGCCTTTGAGCCATAACTCTGTGGCTATTTTTACCTTTCCTTGAATATTCATTGACTCGCACACAGGGCTCTCCCTGCGTCTGCCTTTAGTTACGGCCCCGGCAGAGAAACCGCGGGGCCATGTGTGAGGCCTAATTACAGCCTGAATGTCAAACCACTGCATTTGCCATTTCAATTTGTAAATCTATACCTCAATAAAACTTTAAGAGCCACGTTTGTTTATCGCTCAAATAGATCGTTGGTGCTGGTGACATTTGAGCTCCAGGGAAATGTGTCGGTAAAAATAATATGGAAACAGAACATTAGCCTACATTTTACTGGACAGCAGTGTTGTGGCCTGAAAAAATATTCCCTGTATTAAATTAATGAGATATTTAATATAAATGTGGGTCCTGGACAGATGTGTCAGCGTTTGTCGGCCAATCAGAGATGTGTTATGTGATTGTGGGCGGGGCTTAACCTCAGCTGTAAGAAGACAGACTTTAATTCAGTTAAAGACGAAGATGGCAGTGATATTTTAGCGTGACTCTGGAGGTGGAGTGATGGAAGTGTTTTGACTCATCAAACTGGAACTTGTAATGAGGAATGGGAGTAACACAGTTTAAATATATGACAAGATGAATACTCGGATACAGTAGTAATGGGCTGATCGCAAACGAGCCAGCTCTAAGAGATGACTCTCTTTGCTAAATCTTCAGCTGCTGCTGCTCAGCTCTGCTACAAATCTGCACAGAGCAGAGCAGCATTTTATTTTGACGAGCAGACCCTGCAGCCAATCACATGTGAGGCATGTAACAGGTTAAGCCAGATTTAAATGCAAGCTTGCTGGGGAAAAGTGAAGAAAAAGACCAAAATGAGCCAAAAAGAAGCAGAATCTGGCTGTGTTTATATTTCACTGGATACAGGAGAGCTGAGTCCAGAATTTTGTAACTGTATTTTGTTCTTGCTAACTGCATAATGTCACAGCTCTGTAATTATGTTCCTGTGCACAGGTGAACCTGAGTGGACCTGGCTGTGACCCGCCTACAGCCGGCCGCGCTCTCTCTCCGCTCCCAGCCCAACACCTGCGCCCGCAGCACCTCGCCTTTGCTTTACTTTTTAGTTTAGCTTTATTTTATACAACACTGCACCCACTCCACCTTACACACAACCTGCACTCGCTTACACCACTGACTCCACACACACTCATACTCCATGGTTAATTTATTTTGTCTTAATTTGGTTAACCTTTCTGTATATAAATATTTATAATTGGCCTGATTTGGTGCTTGGCGTTGTTCTTGTTGTATCTGTGAGCCGGGTTATGACAATAAAAATAAGGCTTTTATGAAAACACTGATTAAAAAATTGTTTACCGACACAAAAAACTTTCAGTATTGTTAAATAAAATGCTCCGAGTGATACTACATGAGGAGCCAAAACTTTGAAAAGAGAAGTACTGATTTTAAAGTCACGCGATTTTCAAGACTCTGCAGAATCTGAGAACTTTTTGTGGCCCTGCCCTATGCACAAAAAAGTTACTCGAAGCCAAGAAGATAATGCTATGCAGAGATCGTCATACATCGTCATACATAATATAAAAACTGAGGACACTCCTCTTTAGGAGCGCGCTCATTCTGCTGACTGTAACCTTACCTGTGTTTTTACTGAATAAACTTCTGACTTCATTACACTTCTGAATCATCCGTCCTCTTTGATGCTTTCACCCAAAATGAACAAATCCTTACAAAGGTGATGTAAAATCTTTGGCTCCTGTGGCTGCAAAACATTATCCTGTCTTTCCACACTAATGACAACACAGCAGCAGATCTAAACAGCACAAATATTACATTTGAGTACAGATTTTGAGGCGAGTAATGCAAGAAGTTCATCATAACGGTCACAAAACAACAAGATCTGGTCTAATACAAACCCTGCCTTTGCCATCTCAGTAAATATCTGTGTCCCATAAACAGAAAGCACATACAGGATTCATGTTGCATTGCCGTGTATTACCATTAACTCTGCGTGAATGGACCGTTTCCCTGATGCGTCCTCTCAGCCTGCAGCAAACACACACACACACACAGACACACAAACACACACAAACACACTGTCACACGGAGAGTGACAGCTCAGGTCGGCCTTGCCCTGACTCCAATAAGAGCTACATTTACTCCAGTCATTTAAACGCTGCTATTGTCTATCTAATCCCGCTCTGTCCCGCCAATATCTCTGTATCCAGACCGCAGTGCTGCCCCTCACGCTCCTCCCCCCTCCCGCCGCCTCTCCTCGCTCCCTGTGCATTATGTAGATAACCCGGGACCGCCATATATCCCCCAGGAGGTCAGGCGGAGGTCACAGTCAGAGAGTGTGAAGGAGGCAGAGGCGGAGTGCGCTGAGGAGGCTGCGTGTGTGGTTACAGCTCACACAGACGCGAGATACAGCTGTTATTCAACTTTGGAAATAATAAATATGATGTGTTTGACTTTGTGGCTCAGTGTTTGTGGTGCTCCTGGGTTTGAGTTCAGGTTAGATTATGGGTTAATTCGGACAAACATAGTCCAAAATATGCCAGTGTTTAATAAAAAAACAACAACAGCAACTAAAAACCTTTGCTTATATTCTGCAAAATCGACATTTCCTTTTTCTTCCATTGTTATAATGTTCCCTCATCAGTGATCCTGCATTCTCTGGCCTCAAAACGCTTGGTTACACAAAGCTCCGCCCACGCTAGGAAGCACTGACCAATCAACAACAAGCAACAACAAGTTATCCAAAAATGGCATCTCTGTTTTTCCTTTTTTTTTTTTTTTTTTTTTTGGAGTAAAATGGCATCATACAAAAAGTTTAAGGAAGTGAAGAGCTTTTTTTCTTTTGATTATGTTCTGCACTCTGCTGCCCTCTGCTGGTCTCGTCATGGCACAGTAGAGTACTTATTAAAAACGTTATTTTTTAAAGCCCTATTCTCACGGGATAAGCATTACCCCTGGACCTCTGTAATTCGTGAATTACCCCCCGACGTCAGTGTTTTTAGTCGGGCATTCGCACGGGAAAAACGATGTCTGTAATTTACTCAATTTTACGAACTTTCCAGATACGACGTATTGAAAATCACACAGATTTATAATAAAAATCCCAGATTTTGTTTATGTTTCTAGCTCTACTTTATCTTAAGCTTCTATCTTTTATGTTGCTTTACCAAACTAAAAAAAAAAAACAATCTTTAGTTCACGCTAAGGTCATCCATTATCTGTCGAAATTTCGCTCTTCTTAAACATTAGGCGATTCTCTCTCTTAATCCATTCACTGCGATACGTCTGGTTAAATCTAACTTTAGCACAAAAAGCTTCCAAACTTTCCAAAAGACCTTCCATGTTGCTGCAAAAATTAATTTTAACATTGCCATGATGACGGGGGGTGTGCTTCCAAATCACGTCTTCACCGTAGTTTGTTTACTCTTTTTGTTTTTTTACATTTTAATCAGAGAAAAAAGTAATTGTTTCGGAGTAGGACCTTTAGAGACATGTTATTATTAATATAGTTTAGATACAGATGTAAAATGGAGCGTTAAAAGCCATTTTGGATCTCTGTTATGATCATTACAAAAACAATCTGCCGACAAAAACAGCCTGAATCACAGACACGGGGGATTCGCAAGGGTTTTATCAGAGGACCTCTGTGTTGGCCGGAATATGGTCGGTACATGGATGATTCACACGGGATAAAAATCACAGACGACATCGGTGATTATTACAAATTACTGTAGGTCCCTAGGTAACACTGATCCTGTGTGAACAGTGCTTTAGGAGGAGACCAAGACTGGTTCAAAAATATGAATAAAAACATAATATGTCCTCTTTAAATCGTGAATGGTGAAGAAGATCCTAGGTTTGTTTCCAGGGTTAAGGTTTTGTAGTAGTAGTAGTAGTAGTAGTAGTAGTAGTAGTAGTAGTAGTAGTAGTAGTAGTAGCAGTAGTAGTAGTAGTAGTAGTAGTAGTAGTACAGATTGAAAAGTTGAGATAGTGAGGAGTTTAGTGTGGCAGAGCAGCAGAGGGAGGTGATGTGAGTCTGAGTTCAGTGAAGTTCAGTGAGGTTCAGTGAAGTTCAGTGCGGTTCGGTTAAGTTCAGTGAGGTTCAGTGAGGTTCAGTAAAGTTCAGTGAAGTTCAGTGAGGTTTAGTGAAGTTCAGTGAGGTTCAGTGAAGTTCAGTGAGGTTCAGTAAAGTTCAGTGAGGTTCAGTGAGGTTTAGTGAAGTTCAGTGAGGTTCAGTGAAGTTCAGTGAAGTTCAGTGAAGTTCAGTGAGGTTCAGTGAAGTTCAGTGAAGTTCAGTCAGGTTCAGTGAATTTCAGTGAAGTTCAGTGCGGTTTGGTTAAGTTCAGTGAGGTTCAGTGAGGTTCAGTAAAGTTCAGTGAGGTTCAGTGAATTTCAGTGAGGTTCAGTGAAGTTCAGTGAGGTTCAGTGAATTTCAGTGAGGTTCAGTGAAGTTCAGTGAGGTTCAGTGAATTTCAGTGAGGTTCAGTGAAGTTCAGTGAGGTTCAGTGAATTTCAGTGAGGTTCAGTGAAGTTCAGTGAGGTTCAGTGAGGTTCAGTGAGGTTCAGTGAAGTTCAGTGAGGTTCAGTGAATTTCAGTGAGGTTCAGTGAAGTTCAGTGAGGTTCAGTGAATTTCAGTGAGGTTCAGTGAAGTTCAGTGAGGTTCAGTGAATTTCAGTGAGGTTCAGTGAAGTTCAGTGAGGTTCAGTGAATTTCAGTGAGGTTCAGTGAAGTTCAGTGAGGTTCAGTGAGGTTCAGTGAGGTTCAGTAAAGTTCAGTGAGGTTCAGTGAGGTTTAGTGAAGTTCAGTGAGGTTCAGTGAAGTTCAGTGAGGTTCAGTGAGGTTCAGTGAAGTTCAGTGAGGTTCAGTGAAGTTCAGTGAGGTTCAGTGAAGTTCAGTGAGGTTCAGTGAGGTTCAGTGAAGTTCAGTGAGGTTCAGTGAGGTTCAATGAGGTTCAGTGAAGTTCAGTGAGGTTCAGTGAGGTTCAGTGAAGTTCAGTGAAGTTCAGTGAGGTTCAGTGAGGTTCAGACAATGAGACGGAGGAGGAGCTGAGGGAAAATCACAGAGAGGTCAGGTTTCTGCTGGACACCAACATGACTCACAAATAAACCTCATTCTACTGATTTTACTCATTAAATAATTGGATAAGAAACTTGTTTTTGTTGTTTTTGTACCCATTAAATTTGTAAACTGAATAAGAAAATTAATGTCTTTTTTTAGGATTTTACTTCTAACTAACTTTTTTCATGTTTTACTTTTTTAATTTATATTATTATTATTATTATTATTATTATTATTATTATTATTATTATTATTATTAAACAATACCACTGTAAATCATTAAAAAAAAACGATGTAACTTTGCTGTCATATAAGCAGCAATATTATTGGCCTATAAATAATAATAAAAACACTCTGGGCCAATGAAAACACATTTTTAGAGCAACTAACTTAGCTTCTATATATTAAACTCCTCTCAGAGCAAGTGTGTGTTACAAACCAGGGATTTAGTAATTTATTTGGACATGTGACAGATTTTTATTGTGTTGCTTGTTAATACGACACATATTTAATTAGTTTTGCCACACATGTTAAACACTTACACTCACTTCTCTTTACTCTCTGTCTCTAACCTTTTTCTTCTGCCCATTCTGTTCCAGTCTCTTTAAATGTTGTTTATTTCTATCAGGGCCTGTCTTCTTCTGTCTATCTCACATCTGTGTGTGTGTGTGTGTGTGTGTGTGTGTGTGTGTGTGTGTGTGTGTGTTTGCTCATTTGTTTGTTTGCTGCTGTCTTTCCCTCTTCCTCTCCTCCTCCTCAGAGACAAACAGCAGCTGGTCCAGATGCTGAAACTCAACCACCACTGGAGTTACAGTGCTCCTCTGCTGCCCCCGGTGGACTCACAGTGACATGACAGCGAAAGGCAGCAGCAGTCAGAGGTGGGAGAAGTCAAAATCTGTATAAAGAACAGCTACTTTCCAAAAAATAATACGTGAGGATACATAAACGTAACCAGTAACAAGTCTTTAATATTATTATCACTTTGTAATTTCACTTAATGGTCCCTTATTCTGCTAAATGTCCTTTTCCTCTCTTTTAACCACGTTATAATGTCATCTCCTCCTCAGAAACAGACCTGCAGTAGTATTCATGTTTGAGTAATCCTGTATGCTGAGGCCCTGCCCTTCTCCAGAGCTGAAAACTGCTCGGTCTCACAGCTCTACATAGACACATGAAACCAGGAAGTGCTCCTGTGCGTTTCTAAAGCCCATGCCCCATCACCGGACTCGTTCTGATCATTTCAGCCTTAAACCTCTGTCACTACAAAGCAGTCAACTCATTTATCTATCTGTTAGCATCATGTCTTTAACAGCCGTGCTAAATAGCCATTTTATGCTCTGTCCATTCCAAATTGTTGCCAGCAGTGGGCGACAGACTCCTAATCCAAGCGTTTTCTGCAAAGTCAAAGTTATAAAACCTGAAATATATAATGAAATATATAATGCAAAAGCAGAATATTTAAACTTTAAGTTAATTAAAAAGACTCAACCAAATCTTGTGTATATGTAAATTAAGTACTATTTACTACGAGTACCATTAGTGTTAATTCTTCTTAAAATACTACTACTTCTTTGACTACTAGTACTTTACTTCCACCACCTTAAACCTGACCATGACCTGACCATGATCTGATTCCCACAAACACTTTTACTAATTTAGAAAAGCTTAATATGTCTTATGTCTTTTTTCAGGCTTTCTGACCTGTGTAAATCAAACTCAGTGCTGTACGATGCCATAGACCTACAGTATAATGTTAATAGTGTTTCTCCAGTCAGATGATATAATATAATATCATATGTTCATGGTCCGCACATGTTTATACTGGAAAACAAAAGATTACATTTCAGCGTGGTTCTGAATTATTTCCATGGTTTGAGCCTTGGTTTTGAAAGGGTCATTAGAAAGTCAGTAAATGGTGGAATAATGAAGCAAACAGTAAAGAATACAGATGTGATGCAGGTGTGTTTCTGTTAGATGTTTATTGATCTTCTTTTCAGATTTGTGAAGGACAAAAATGCAATTTAATTTGTTTAGATGCATTAAAGAACATATTTGATGTATTTACATTGGTGTTAATTAAAATGACATGACTACATTTTCCCTCTACTACACCTAAACAACCCATTGTGCTGTGTTGTTGTTTTTGTAGATGATAAACGGCCTCAAAAAACTAAAACATGACCTCATACATTTAGTAGCGTTTAGCTTAAGACCGACGTAAACCAGCATTATCTCCACTGCTTTAATTTGAGCAGTTTATGTTTGTGTATATGTGTGTAAACAGATGTATCACCTTTAAAATATACACACTCTTTCTCCAACAACCATTAAATAAGCAGCCAATGAGAGCGTCCCTTGTTATAATTTTAGACACTTCTTTAATCATCAAATGTAATAAACAATATGGCAGTGTTGTGAAGAATGGTACAGTAAACTAAACTGGCCACAACAGAGAATGTAACATTAACCAGCTACATGTAAGTATAGGTGCGCATATATGTTATTAGCATATATAACTAGCATAAAAACTAAAGGTTTAGTCTAGTTCCTCAACCATGGAGAGCTGTTTCAAATCGACTCACTGGATACCGACCAATCAGAGACGAGTATCTGCAGCGCATCTTACAAAACCAGAAGATAATCTCACATCCAAAGTAACCAAGATGGCTGTGGCTTATACAGAGTGAGTTTAATAACTTCTCAGAGCTGATTAACAGCGTTTAGTGCTTTCCTTCGTCTCCTGTTGGTTCTGCTGAAGTCCTCGTTGTTGTTCAGTTCTCTGTGGGATTTTTGTCTTCGTCCTGTTTCCATTTTAACAACAGTAAAGTCCCTCTGACGTCCCACATAGCGACCACATTCAAACAAACCCACTTTCTCCACAAGTCTTTGTACAACTGGTTTCTGCTGCTGTCCCTGTTCACAAATTAGGACAGAGCTGCTCATAATATGGCGCATTCTGGTGTTTTATGATAAAACAATTTAACAATAAATGATGTGGTTTTAGAGTAAATGAAAATACATTTCTTGGGGTCATAATTGATTATAATTTATCTTGGAAACAACACATAACCCATGTACAAACAAAAATGTCAAAAACAATTGCAATTCTTTCTAAATCTAAGTATATTGTAAACAAAACTACGCTATATATGCTATATTGTTCTCTCATACAACCAGATATGACCTATTGTGTTGAAGTGTGGGGGCAGACATACGCAACAAATACAAAACCAATTTATATCTTACAGAAAAAAGCCATAAGTTTACAATGAATCAACTAAATCAATATTTATTAAATTTAAAGCATTAAAATTCTATGATTTAGTTAGTCTTGGTACAGTATTGTTTATGTATAAAGTAAAAAAAAAAGTTATTGCCAAATAATATTTTGTGTATGTTTGAAGACAGAGATAATAAATATGATCTGAGGGAAGAGGACAGGCGTTAGAACTAATGTAAAGAAAAACTGGGAGCAATTCACTAATTTACTTTAAAAAACTATTCAAAAAATTCATTATAAACAAATATAAAAATGAAATTTGAGTTTTGTTGTTTGTTTTCTTTGTTGTTGTTTGTTTTATATTTATTTTTTCGTATGTTTGATCTTCTGTCAAAGAATAAGGAGATATTTTTCTTAAAAAAAAAAAAATTGTCTAGATATCCCATGGTAGATGTAGTAAAGTAAACAGTGTAGGCGTAATAAGCTGTGGCTTCAGCCTACACCTTTTCAGTTGTAATGTTATTGTTTTTCTCTTTGTATATATGTACTGTATCTGTATATGTATTACAAAGTGTTAGTACAACTATTATATTTTTATGTGACCAAAATAAACTTAAACTTAAAAAAAAAAAAAAAACTGGCAAGAATCTAAATTACAAGAATAAAAAATAAACAACTAAATCTTGCACTGTACTCATGTTTAATGTGTTTCAGTTGTGTCTTTGTTCCTCTGTTGTTCCTAAGTCTGTGAGTGTCTTAGTCCAATCCAACTTTATTTCTAGAGCACTTTAAAATCAACACAGTTGGCCAAAGTGCTGTACACCAGCAAATAAACAAACATACATCTCCAAAATAAATCACACAAGAACAAATATAAAAAGAGTAATTAAAAGCAAATACTAACACAAAAAAAAAAAAAAATGTATAAAAGAAACAATAAATATCAAGTTAAAAGCCAAACAGAACAAATGTGTTTTAAGGAGAGGTTTAAAGACGTAAGTGCATCAGTCTGTCTGATGTGTGTGGGAGAATATTCCACAACTTAGGGCCAGCAACAGTTTTCTTTTGTGTGTTTGGGACGATGAGCATAGACAGAGCTGACCTAAGAGAGCGTGTAGGGATATAGGGCTGGAGCAAGTCAGACAAATATTGAGGAGCAAGACCGTGAAGGCATTTAAAAACAATAAAAGAATCTTAAAATCAATATGAAAGTGAACAGGAAGCCAATGGAGGGACTGGGGAAATATGGTCATATTTACGTGAGCCTGTTAAAAGCCGAGCATAAAGTGCGTTGCAAGAGTCTAAACGAGTTGTAATGGATTAAAATTTCAAAATTGTGTGGAGATCATCATTATCTTTTAACATCACGACTGTTAGCGTTTTAATCTTTACCGTTCAGAAAAACCCAACTTAGAGACAAATGCTGCAAATTAGTTTTTGCTAAAAGCATATGATCCATGCATGGCCCTGCTGTTTTACAGTTTTACTCTGCTTTTTGTATAGGACCCTTTCAAATAAACCTGATAAATAAATAAATCAGCCATGTTTTTGTTTGGACATCCTGCCCTTCATTTCTCTGCCTGTCATTGTTTTTGTGATTGTTCCTTCCATAGAAATGAAACTCAAACCATGAGGTCCCAGGATAACTTCTTGTAATGTTCTGCTAGAACTTATAAATGTCTGTCAGCCAACAAATCCAAATAATCCTAGTAAATCTTAACAAATATATTAACAAGCATTTGTGCAGCTAAAAGCTCAGATGCGTAGCTCAGATCTGCAGTCAATTTGCTAAAAAAAAAAAACAACTAATGATTTTTGTACCATTTTTTTCTGATCAGAAGTCTTTATTTGAGGACCACACTGAGCTGGAGGCGGACCGTCCCCTCACTGTTTACCCAGTCCAGGGTTAGGGCTGTCCGTCTGTCCACTCCACTGTCTGATTGTACTGCTCCTGGCCACGTTCGGATTAATATTTAATGTTCGGAGAAGTGAACGGGAGCAGCGCGGACAGAGGCAGGAAGCAGGCTGCTGTTTATTTAGGATATTGTGAAAATATGGAGGTAAATTTGCACTTTTATTGGTTTTGTGGGGCCGCAGGAGCAGAGAGCTGCAGGAGTGAGAGTCTGACCTTCAGCCTGGAGTTTTTTTTTTTTTCCTTTTCTCTCACACATGATATCAGCTGCAGTGTGGGCTGTGGGGGGTTAGAAAACAGAACAGACGTCCACATTTAAAGGGACAGTTCAGTATTTTAAATGTTACTCTGTTGGATGCTTTTGGGAGAGCTCAGTTTAATGTCAGCACTCATCAAATTTAGAGAAGCAGGAGCAATGAGATGATATCAAGATATTAGTAATGAGTCAGCATCTCTCATTTTATTACATTAACCTTGTATCTTCAGCTTTTCCTTTCAGCTGTTTCCTTCAGGAGCTTTGGTACATGGCCCATGGACCTATTTTTTATTCTTATTTGGCCCAAATTGCTACAAGTGGCATGGCTAAAAAGCTTTACGTTTGTATGAAATGGGCATTAAGAAGAAGAAAAAAATGGTCATGATATGAGCCAGTCCCAAACTTGAATAAATGTGTGGTTGCATCCATAACAGTACCTAGTGTTGTAGTCAAGACCGTACTAACCAAGACCAAGACCAGTCTGAGGGTTGAAGACTTTTACTAACCGAGACCGAGTTGAGACCAAGACCAAGGCAAATGGAGACTAAACCCTGTGAACTAAGACTGAGTCAAAGGGAAAGGTAAAAACAAAAGTGGTTCGGATCTATAAATGGTTATTTTTTAACGATCTAATGCAACAGACTCCACAAACACTGACAAGTCATGTTCCTGGTTCTTCTGACGCTGAAAACTAATGACTCCATAATTATAAAGAATAGCATGAGAAGATGGGAAATAAAATCCCAGAGACCACTACATCCAAGACTGGGCCAAGACCGAGTTAACCTGCAGACAAGACCGAGACAAGACCTAGACCGTAAAAAAAAAAAAAAAAAAGGTGTCAAGACCAAGACCAGTCTATGCCAAAGTACCCCCAATAATAATTTTGTGAAGATCCCTGAAAGAAAGGCAACATTTACATGCTTCCTCCTCTTGTATTCAGTATTTGGCCCAAACATTTGGACACATCTGCTCTAACTCTCTCCTCTGCATCGTCTTCTCTCACACCAACTAACTTCATGTCCTCTTTCTCTACGCCCATAAACCTCCTCTAGGCCTCCAGCTCTAATCCTCAGCATCCAATTTAAAGTCACCACTTCTCCTGCATGTCTTTAAATGGCGAGGAAGCAGAGAGATTTTGTGACAGTTGGCCCAAAGATCGATCTCAAGGTTAATTTTTCTGCAAAAATATTGTCCATTTTGTTAAATTTGACAATACTGTATAGAAACTTTGAGGATTTCTTATACAAAAACCCATGAGTACTTAAATCACTGCTCCTGTGTCTGTGTTTGTCTCGGTGGTGTCCATGTCTCTGCAGGAGAACTGATCAGTAATCTGTAAAAGTCTCTCCATCTCCAGAGCAGATCATCCACTGACCCAGAGCCAGCCCCGGTCACTGGCATCTGCGTCCAGTCAAGGAGAAGAAAACTACCACCACCACACGGCAAGAGGAGACTGACTGGGCCAAAGGTAAAACCAGGGATAAATACAAGATTTAAGTTTGAGAGAAACCAGGATAAAACCAAGGGCAAAGACAGGAAACTAAACCAGCACAAGGGTCAGGACCAAAACAAAAAACAAAAAGGACCAAACTATATATATTATACTAGAAAAGTTTAGAATTGAAGTGATAAAGCAAGGATTAAAGGACTAAACTGAGACCAAATAACCTTTAAAATCAGGGCTAATCTAGAACTATAAGACATGCACATAATGCAAAATACAGCAAAAACTAATCCAGGGTTAAACTATAACAAAACCAAACTAACTAATGTAGAAGATGTCCGAGTCTTAATGTGACTCCTGACTGAACCAGGGGTAGACTCAGTCTTAACTAGATCTAAGAGAGGTCACGAGACTAAACCACGTCTTCACAAAAAAAAAAAAAAAAAAAAACTCCAGGATGGAATATAGAGCGATGGATTACAGAAAGTAAACCAGTGGTGGAAAACATAAATCTAAACACAAAGCAAATTTAAAGCTAAAAAGGGCTTAAAGGATTAAAGTGGGACCAAACTGAAGGTCAGGACTAAACTTTTGGTTAAAACTGGGACAAAGCTGAAGCCTTATCTTCAAAACTAACCCCAGCTTAGGACTAAAGAAGGGTTAGAAATAAGAGTCGGGGTGGAAGATATCTGTATGTGTGCTCAATTAAAAATAACAAAATAATAATAATAATAATAATAATAATAATACTAGGCTCAAGACCGAGTGGAGATGGAGACCGAGGCAAACCGAGACCAAACCCTGTGAACTAACAATAAAATTAAACATAAAAGTTAACAAAAGTGGTTCAAAAACATTAATGATATTTTTATTGCTGTCAGACTCCACAAAAACACAGAGAACGGATTAAAAAAAAGTATGTAAAGTTTCTATTAGTATTTGGTAAAACAATAAAACAAATAAACGATAAACAAAAAACAATAAAGAGACCACTGCACCCGACACAAGACAGCAGTGTTGCCAACTTAGCTTTTGATTTTGTTGTTTTGCTATGTTTAGCGACTTTTCAGACCCCTCTAGCGACTGATTTTCAAAAAAGCGACAAATCCAGTGACTTTTTCTGGTGTTGTTAGAGACTTTTACTCTACTCTTGGAGCTACCTGCTGCTGCCGTGAGCTTCTCCTCCGTCTCAAACGTCTCAGAGGCCTGTCAGCTGCAGTCAGCTCACAGCAGGAGCTGGGTTTTGTTTGTTTGGTTGTTTATCCAGCAGATTTGTGTATAATACAAATATTTTACTGTTCAATAATACAGAAACGAAGCATTTATAACAATAATTAGAAAAAAAAAACAATATGGGGGCTGTTAATTCAGAGGAGCATTAGCCATCGACCTCACTTTCAATTAAAACCACTGTGATCCAATTATAGAAATTAGGTGAAGACGTACATCTGGTGACTTCTAGGACAGCCAATAGCTACTTTTCTTATTGAGGAGTTGGCAACACTGCAAGACAGAGTAAAATTGGATTTGAAACCAAGACTAAGACCAAGTAAACTACAGTCCAAGTCCAAGGCAAGACCGAGACCATGAGACCAAAATGTTCTCAAGAACCTTTTGATTTTACCATCAACAAAACATGCTTTGTCTAATTTTACAGATTTTGTCTATTTATTTGAGTAAAAGCAACATTTGTACCCAAAGTAAATCCTTGAGTAAAAGTATCTTACTACTTCTATAACCCAGGACTAAACTGGCATCTCAAAAGCTCTCAGGAAGGACTTGCAGAAATAGACTTGTGAGAGATTGTGAAACAAAAACAGCAGGAAAAAAAAAAAAAAAAACCCAGGGCACTGCAGAACGAGGCAATTTTCCTGAGTCCAACTTCCTCAAATTACGTCTAAATGGAGAAATAATGGAAGTGGCATCGTTGGCCTCCTAGCACGCAGCTATTAGCATGCCGGTGACATGGAGCGGGCAGAGCGGCGGCAGTTATGTATTTTTTTTTGCAAGTATGCATATAATTTATTGTGGGGAACACAATTTACATGGGTAGTCAATGCCTGCTTTATGGGCTCACAAATAGATGCATGAATTGAAGCATATAATGGCGAGGAGCAGCCGCGGCAAATGCAAACTAAATCTTCCAAATGTGGCCCAACGAAAAATGTAACCAAGGAATATAAAACAAATTAATTTCTTCGATGTATTGGCCCCTGATTTACAAATCTAATCCGGGGGCATTCACAACAACAGCGTGGCAGGCGTACACGCCCTGGTCATACATCGCACCGTTTGGTTTTGGGGATAAATTAAGACACGTACGGCTAAAGTATTTATTAAAGGCTAGAACATAAGCAGTGGGTACATGAAGAGAAATAATTAGATATTTTAGTGCAAGTTTAAAAGCACTCGGTGAAGCCAGACCCCACTGTCTGTCTCACAGAGGGAAGATAAAACCTGGAGCCTGCACCTGGGACAGTTACCTGGCAGGACACAGGTACAAGTACTTTTAACTGGTTTGATACAAAACATGAGCAATGGAGGCGGGTTAAAGTGTTGGACCAGCAGGTGTGTTGGTAGGTAGGTAAGTAGGTAGGTAAGTAGGTAGGCAGGTAAGTAGGTAGGTAAGTTGGTAGGCAGGTAAGTAGGTAGGTAAGTAGGTAGGCAGGTAAGTTGGTAGGTAAGTTGGTAGGCAGGTAAGTAGGTAGGTAAGTAGGTAGGCAGGTAAGTAGGTAGGTAAGTAGGTAGGCAGGTAAGTTGGTAGGTAAGTTGGTAGGCAGGTAAGTTGGTAGGTAAGTTGGTAGGTAGGTAAGTAGGTAGGTAGGTAAGTTTGTAGGCAGGTAAGTAGGTAGGTAAGTAGGTATGTAGGTAAGTTGGTAGGCAGGTAAGTAGGTAGGTAAGTAGGTAGGTAGGTAAGTTGGCAGGTAAGTTGGTAGGTAAGTTGGTAGGTAGGTAAGTTGGCAGGTAAGTTGGCAGGTAGGTAAGTTGGCAGGTAAGTTGGCAGGTAAGTTGGCAGGTCGGTAAGTTGATAGGTAGGAAAGTTGGTAGGTAGGTAAGTTGATAGGTAGGTAAGTTGGTAGGTAAGTTGGTAGGTAGGTAAGTTGGCAGGTAAGTTGGCAGGTCGGTAAGTTGATAGGTAGGAAAGTTGGTAGGTAGGTAAGTTGATAGGTAGGAAAGTTGGTAGGTAAGTTGGTAGGTAAGTTGGCAGGTAGGAAAGTTGGTAGGTAAGTTGGTAGGTAGGTAAGTTGGCAGGGAAGTTGGCAGGTAAGTTGGCAGGTAGGAAAGTTGGTAGGTAAGTTGGTAGGTAAGTTGGCAGGTAGGAAAGTTGGTAGGTAAGTTGGTAGGTAAGTTGGTAGGTAGGTAAGTTGGTAGGTAAGTTGGCAGGGAAGTTGGCAGGTAAGTTGGTAGGTAAGTTGGCAGGTAGGAAAGTTGGTAGGTAAGTTGGTAGGTAAGTTGGTAGGTAGGTAAGTTGGTAGGTAAGTTGGCAGGGAAGTTGGCAGGTAAGTTGGTAGGTAAGTTGGCAGGTAGGTAAGTTGGCAGGGAAGTTGGCAGGTAAGTTGGCAGGTCGGTAAGTTGGTAGGTAAGTTGGTAGGTAAGTTGGCAGGTAGGTAAGTTGGTAGGTAAGTTGGTAGGTCGGTAAGTTGGTAGGTAAGTTGGCAGGTAGGTAAGTTGGTAGGTAAGTTGGTAGGTCGGTAAGTTGGTCAGGGAAGTTGGCAGGTAGGCAGGTAAGTTGGTAGGTAAGCTGGCAGGGAAGTTGGCAGGTAAGTTGGTAGGTAAGTTGGCAGGTAGGAAAGTTGGTAGGTAAGTTGGTAGGTAAGTTGGTAGGTAGGAAAGTTGGTAGGTAAGTTGGTAGGTAAGTTGGCAGGTAGGAAAGTTGGTAGGTAAGTTGGTAGGTAGGTAAGTTGGCAGGGAAGTTGGCAGGTAAGTTGGCAGGTCGGTAAGTTGGTAGGTAAGTTGGTAGGTAAGTTGGCAGGTAGGTAAGTTGGTAGGTCGGTAAGTTGGTAGGTAAGTTGGTAGGTAAGTTGGCAGGTAGGTAAGTTGGTAGGTAGGTAAGTTGGCAGGGAAGTTGGCAGGTAAGTTGGTAGGTAAGTTGGTAGGTAGGAAAGTTGGTAGGTAAGTTGGTAGGTAAGTTGGCAGGTAGGAAAGTTGGTAGGTAAGTTGGTAGGTAGGTAAGTTGGCAGGGAAGTTGGCAGGTAAGTTGGCAGGTCGGTAAGTTGGTAGGTAAGTTGGTAGGTAAGTTGGCAGGTAGGTAAGTTGGTAGGTCGGTAAGTTGGTAGGTAAGTTGGTAGGTAAGTTGGCAGGTAGGTAAGTTGGTAGGTAGGTAAGTAGGCAGGTAAGTTGGTAGGTAAGCTGGCAGGTAAGTTGGCAGGTCGGTAAGTTGGTAGGTAAGTTGGTAGGTCGGTAAGTTGGTAGGTAGGTAAGTAGGCAGGTAAGTTGGTAGGTAAGTTGGTAGGTAGGTAAGTAGGCAGGTAAGTTGGTAGGTAGGTAAGTAGGCAGGTAAGTTGGTAGGGGGCGTAGGGGGCTTGAGCACCTGCCCCTTTTGTCCCTTGCCTCCAAGTGCCCTTTTGGTCCTTGGTCTTTTCTTTTTTTTTTTTTTGTGGCTTTAAGCCCTCATGTGGCTCTTCATAAGAGCATTTATTCATTCATTAATTATTAATAATTTGAAATAAATGACATCACACGGCCGCCAGCACCTTCGTGACCTTTAACCTTTTGCCTCCGTGAGTTGCGCAGCTGTCTCGTGCCCCTCGCGCAGCTGAAAACAGAGGAGAAAGAGCGGACTCCGGAGCCAATAAAGAGGGCTGTTATCATTTTTTTGGTCCTGATTCCAGAACTTAAAACCCAGTACAGTCACTGGGAATGAAAGAACCGTCAGTGAGCTGTTTGTGTCGCGAGATTTGTAAGACAAAGCTATGAAAGTATTATTCATGCATGTTAGATCATTTCTGTTTAAATACGGAGCTTTTGATCGCTACTTGCTAACCACCTAGATATTTACAAAATGTTTCCATAAAATGCTTTGTGATTGTTGTTAGCATAAAATCTTTTTATTTTTAGACCGGGTTGCTTATAAATAATGGATTGCAGTTAGCACTTAGGCATTTTAATGCAATTAAATTGCGAGAATTTGCTAAAATTGTGCAAAAATACGAACTAGTTGGTGATGGGAGCTGGCAAAATGTGATCGGATTAAGAAAAAATGTGATGTCCCAAAATCTTGTTCCCACATAACTTATTTAATTTATTACTAAAAATGTCTAAGGACTTTCTCATAGCACTGGGAATAATTTTCATCTTGTCAGAGCATGGATAAAATTACATTATTTAGTTTAGTGTCATGCAGTGGGTGTTTTCTTTACTATTTTATATGTTCATTAGTTTTTTTATTATTTTCCCAAAATTTTATTAAAAATGTATAGCTTCATCCTTAACGTATTGCAATATATCATAGTATACACAGAAATGTAATAGTTGTGTGAGAGTCTTGCTTGCCACAGTCCTAACACAACAATGTTTTAAATGCTGGTTATATGTATGTGCCCCTTTTTCGCTTTGAGCACCTGCCCCTGTAGAAGTCTCTGCACGTGCCTGGTCACAGCAGTACCAGGAGAAGCAAGAGTAGTAGAAGTAAGAGCAGCAATAGTAATAGTTGCAGCAGTAGTAGTTGTAAGTGGTATCAACAGTAAAATTTATACAGCATTTTAGTAAGTTCTCCAGTAAAATGGAGTTAAAATACATCATAACTTTGCTAGTTTACATGAATAAAAACACTCAAAATAAATTCTAGGAAACATCAACCTTTGGCCTAACCCTTGTCGAAACCGTCTCCAGTATTAACCTAACATCCCTCCTCTCTTCCCAGTGTCCTCAGAGCGGCCCCTGAGTGACCCGGAGCGGCTGGAGCCACGATGCATCAGAGATAAGACGTCTTTAAGCCCATACTATTACCACCGGCAGCATCAGAGGTGAGGCATCAAACGCATCTCCTCCCATAACACCAAGGGCGGGAGGGAGCAGCTCGCAATTACTTTCCCATAATGACGTGAGGGGAAAGCGGGTGACGGGCAGCGGGGTATGAGCGAGCGGGGGATTTTTTTAAAGAGGATATTGTTAATGCATTAGCCTGTTAAGGGTTTACACCTCTCCCATAAAAAAAACAGGGCGACATAAATCCAGGGGTTTGTCCTTGGGGCCCGGCAGCGAGGGAGACAATGTTTTCAGTGGTCAGTAATATTTATTTGGACGTTTTAAGTGCTGGGAATAACAGGGGAACGGTGGAGGGAGAAGACAGCACGGTGTGAAATACTAAAAATGCTCCAAGGCTGCGCTGCTGTTGGTGAAGTTACATAACGAGCTAATGGGTCTTATTTATTTGGACTTAAATTGTTCCTAAATGATCATTATTATAATACTGGTAAAAAGATATTTCCATTTTATTGACTCTTTACTGCCCCGTTTTCATCATTACTGTATATTTCTTTCTTTCTGCTGCTCTGTTACACAGCTAAAGCAATAACACGGTGAGTTGGCAAGCTTTTACATCAGATGCCCTTCCTGTCACAACCAGCCTTGTACTATGACTGGAATAGACAATGTGGGTGAAGTATCTTGCCCGAGGACACAACAACAGCAATCAGTCAGAGCGGGAATCAAACCGCCAACCCTCCACTTACTGGGCGACCCGCTTAACAGGGCTTGACATTAACTCCTTTGCTCTCTGGACATTTTGGCGAGAGTTCATTGAAGGTTAGGCCAGAGTTAGATTTTAAAAAACTGATTCATAGTATATAGGACAGTTGTTTTTACAATTCTTTTGAAAAATTCCACTGAAAAGGTACTTTTTGAGACTGTAATTTATCATTAATAAGCATTTTTTAGACTAAAAAACTGTATATTTTTGCTTTTACTGTATTTTTTTTTTCCAATAAAGACATTGCAGAGCTTGATTTTGTCTTTCCATTCATGTTTTACTATAGGTTTTCAATTATAGGGATTTATAAGCATAGCAGCAGAAAGTCAAAAGTAGTTAAAAAAAAAAAAAAAAACTTTACAAGCAGACAAAGTGGTGAGCAAGACTGAATGTTACTGACCAAAATGTAAAACTCTGTCCACATTTGGCCGGTTGGTGAGTGTAAATGTCAAGCCCTGCCGCTTAAAACAAAATGCTTAGATGTACTAACTCTGTAGTGATGTGAACATGATACTTTTGTAAAACCATTTTTCTAGGTCCTGGCTTTAATTGCTTGATATCTTTTGCCCCAAGCCCTGCACCTTTTGCAAAGTTTTAAGTCAGAAACTTCATTAAAAACAAGGTTGAGCTGTTTTGAAGGCCACCCATAAATGTCTGCATTGTGAAGTGTGTGTGTGTCTCTGTGTCAGCCCTGCAACTAAGGCCTGCATTTGCTGGAAAAGGCTCCATTACCCAACACCTAGGGCTGGGCGGTAAATTGAATTAATTTGTTCAATTGGACAATGTTAAAAATGCCATATCGTAAAGTCAAATTTTGCAGAAATTAGCGTCCTCAAAGCGCTGCACTGTTTCCTGTGTTGTGGCTAATGCTCCTGCTAGTGTCCAGAGCAGATTAAATACTGACTGTGGAGACTCTGCAGATGCTAAAAAAGACTGATAATCTCAGAGAAAGGAGCGTAAAAGTGGGACTGTCCCAGTTAAATGGGGACATCTGGTCACCCTAGCCAACAAGAGAAATCAGCTGAGAATTGAAAACAAAGTCTAGATTTTATTTTTTAGCCCTAGCACCCAGCCCTCCTCACACTCTGGAGAAGATGAATGAATGAATTATTGTGGGTCAGTTTCATTTTCCAATTGTGTTCATTTCCTTTTGGAGCATTTTAAACTTAAAGCCTGAATCTGAAGCTTACAGACCTCAACTTTGGTCAAAAATAAACTCCCACTTCTCCCACCTCCCCCTGTCCTCCCTCTGTCTGCCTCTGTGTCCCGGTTGCACACAGCTGACCCACCTCCCCTGTACCCCCTCCCCGGGCAGACACGTAGCCCGGGACGGGGTCGATACGAGGCGCGGACAGTGGACCGCTCCGGATCTACACCTCTGCGGAGCATCGGTCAAACTCACGCAGACGGGACGAGACAAATGATCGAGGGCGGCGTGTAACGAGGGACGAGGAGGAAATTAACCCGGGACAAATGGACCCAACGTGTCCCACAGCAGAGCGCATTTTTATAAGACTTACAGCAACACATTTATGCAAAGATTGACTAAATAATTGTTGGCTGCTCCTTTAAAAATGAGGGAACCTACCTTTGGATGCTGGTCTACACGGCTTGTCAACATTGATTTGAGGAAACTTCATTTGGTGAAGTGTTTATTCCAGCATTGACAACACTTACAACAGCATGAAAATAAATGAATGATACTGTATTTTCCGGACTCTAAGTTGCTCCGGAGTATAAGTCGCACAGGCCAAAAAATGCATAATGAAGAGGAAAAAAATGTATATAAGTCACACTGGACTATAAGTCGCATTTTTGGGGGGAAATTTATTTTACAAAATCCGACACCAAGAACAGACATTTCATGTTGAAAGGCAAGTTATAGTAATAATAGAATAGAGAACAACAGCTGAATAGGTGTGCGGTTTGCTAACGTAACACATTGATGGTTATTCAGCTACATGAAGCATAAACAACGAACTGAATAGGTGTCTCGTATGTTAACGTAATATATTAACAGTTATTCACATAACTATAGCATAAAGAACATAATATAACAAGTTCACCAAACTCACCATCTCACTCCTAATCACTAAATCCTTTAAATTCTTCATCCTCGGTGTCGCTTCTGAACAACTCCGCCAACTCCGGAGGTAGACGAAGCGCCGCTTCCTCCTCTGCGTGGCTGTCGTCAGACTCAGCATCAGTTCCATTTCCAATTATTCCGCTCTTTCTCAGTTGTCTTTATAGCCTAAGTTGTTAGTGGTAATGTTTACATTTTAAATTGTCAGTGGTACAGGTGCAGCAGATGCTGGTACACAAGCCTAGAGCGCCCCCTAACCAACACCTGAATAATTTTCATATATAAGTCACACCTGAGTATACGTCACACCCCGAGCCAGACTATGAACAAAAGTGTGACTTATAGTCCGGAAAATATGGTAAATAAAAATAGATGCTTTGGCTTTTGAGCCAAAAGCAAAGATGGAGACATCTCTGCGTTTCATTATTGACAATTTATTTCCACTGATGGTGCATAAAAGGCAGAATAACATCTGTTTAAGGCTTTGGAGCTGTGTTTAAGAGCAACATAAACTGAATATTACTGAATACACTTAATATTTCACACAAAACAAAGAAGGCTTCCACTTGAAAGCCATAGGAACATGAGGCACACAAACATATACCTCGAACACTCACAGTACAGACGGCATCCACAAAGGCCCCTCTCTTATCAATCTTTAACCAGGCAATTCCTCCTCATGCAGCACAGGCCCGGCAAAACAAACAGCCACACAATTAATAAAGGTCTTTGTGATAAGTGTTGCACCGTATTGTGATGTAAGGCCCACAACTGGTTTTAATTTTTAGCCGTTTTTTTTTATTTATTTTTTTCTTCCTCGCATCCACCAGGCTTTTTCCTGCTGCTGTTAATTTAATTAGAGGTAAATGAATTACATTAAGTGGCTCTGATTGGAGGTGTCAGCCTGTATTAGAGGCAGTGGGAGGAGATGTGGTGGAGGAGCAGGTGGCAGCGAAAGGGTTTGGGGTCAGGAGCATCTCGACATGGTTTTACTGTGGGCTGTGACCTTATTAGCACCGGCTTCACCTTGAACCTGAACCTGAACTGGAACTCGAGGAGATACAGAAGGCAGAGCGTGGACAGTGGCACAGGGGCAATGGGACTGGAAAAGTAATTTGTTTTTGTGCAAGGACGTCAAGGAAAAATGTACAACTTATTATGAAAACTATAATTCTGAGTTAAGCACAAACAACTATGCATTTCTACTGCGTTATAACATGCTCAAGTGTTTTCTAAAAGATAACTACAAACACCAATCAAGGTGACAAACCCTTCCAACGAACAGGAAAGTAAAAGGTTGCATTCATGTGATGTAGTAAGTAACAAAGTTTATATTTATAGCACCTTTCTCAGACAACGGTCACAGAGAGCTTCATGATAAAAAGGCATAATAAAATACAAAAACACTTTAAAATTCATAATATGGAAAAATATAATCAATCGGTCAGCGCTAGGCCCAGGTCAGAACATTGTAAAGAGTCAACAGAGTGAGACTGAGATGGAGGACAAGCTAAAATTCTGGTAGAATCTGCCGCTAAAGGTTCAAAATGCTTTTGTTTTGGCCTGGTTTATGGGTAATGTCTCTGCATTTACTGGCTCTAACCTCATGAAACAAAAAACTGGCACAAAGTTCATAGTCTCCTCTGTCAGTACAGACTACCTAAGCCTCACAAAGTACTGATATTATTCTATCACACAGGCGTGATTGTTGTCAGTAGATGCGACAACATTCATAAAGTTAGTTTGTAGCCCAATTCTATGGAGTTAAAATACTGCCACAACTATTAGCAAAAAAAAAAAAAGAAAGAAAAGAACACATTTGCTGCTAATTTATCTATCTGTTAGCCATAGCGATTATATCCAGTATATAGCCATTTTATCCTCTGTCTATTCCCCACTATTGCCAGCAGGGGGCAACATGCTCCTAATCCAAGCATTCTCTGCAAAGTCAGAATAACAGCTACTGCTACATCTACTGTACATTGTTTTAAGCTATAAAACATGAAATACTAATACACAGGAGTCCGAAACATTTTCAAAAAACCTAAAAATGCATAACATGGCCACTTTAAGTAAAAATGTAAAGTATAGGTCACAAATCGACAAAGCTTGAACAAAACAACTAAAAAGGTTTTTAAAAAGTAGGCAAAAGTAACTAGATACTACTTTTTTAGGTACGTTTTCTAAAACATTCTTTCACTTGAGTACATTTTTTACAGAAGTCATTTTTAAATAAGCAAAATGAGTGAAAGTATTTTTTCTCTGGCATGTTTTTTGGGACAGTAGTATGAGTACTATTAGTAGTAGCAGCAGTAGTACCGTATTTTCCGCACTATAAGGCGCATCGGATTATAAGGCGCACCTTCAATGAATGGCCTATTTTAAAACTGTTTTCATATATAGGGCGCACCGCATTATAAGGCGCATCCACTAGATGGCGCTGCGCTAAAGGGAATGTCAATAAAACAGTCAGATAAGTCAGTCAGTCAAACTTTATTAATAGAATACAAATCAGCGTCCTTACAACTCCGTTCACTCCCAAAACAAGTGAGTGCATTCACAATACGGTAGCGTACGTATCGGTATCTCTTATTTGCGCCGCCCTCGTTGAAAATAATGCATTTCCAACTCCATTTGTCACAGTTCAAAGCTACATGAACAGCGTTCGAGCGCTCAGTTTTCTGTCCCCTCAATGTCGCAACTCTTCTACTGAGATGGAGCAAAGGCCGCGCCTCCTTGTTCTTTTGTGGCAGGATCCATAAACACGCCTATGGCACACATGAACAGCTGGGACTGGAATTCCCCTTTACCGTTTTTACCACTGTCACTTCGGCGACGCCCCCTGAATACGGTAGCCATAATTAACCAACACTGATCCATATATAAGGCGCATCGGATTATAAGGCGCACTGTCGGTTTTTGAGAAAATTAAAGGCTTTCAGGTGCACCTTATAGTGCGGAAAATACGGTAATGGTTTTTACTGTGCAATTGCAAAAAAAAAAAAAAAAGTGCTTTGTATTGAAGGAAACCTACTTCACCAAATATAGAAGATGTGGGTACCAGACTGAGCTCTTCTTCTTTAAACAGAGCATGGCAGTTCCAACATGGCTCCTGTCTTATTAACATTTAAACAGAGATGTGACTTTTATTTTATTGAATGTTATTAGACTGATGAAGGAAAGCTGAAGGTGCCATCTTTCTAAAGCTAAACCCTGATTCAGAACAACAGCCCCTCCTCCACACAGGTGCATTCTGTGGCGTATAGATCTGCGTGTGGCCGTTAGCCGACGTGAGCAGATACACAGATAAATCAAATGTGAGCCCGGCGTCTGATCTTTAGTAGGTCACTGCTCTGCCTCCTCCTCTGTTATTAGGCCTAATGTAAGAGTGTGGGGCCAGGGCTCGGGGACAGCGCGGGACGGTGGACATCTGCAAAATGAAAACAAATGGAGTGTCGTCCCCTGAGAGGAAATCTATCCAGGGTTATTTTTAGATTTCATGAATGTGTTGGTCAAGAGAGGCTCGTGTGGACACAAATCTTCTGATAATGTTACTGAGGGAATCATCTGCATCCGTCTGAGCCTCTGCGTCCTCCTCACAAACACCAGCTTCATGTCTTCTTCTTGTCTTCATGTCTTCTTCTTGTCTTCATGTCTTCTTCTTGTCTTCATGTCTTCTTCTTGTCTTCATGTCTTCTTCTTGTCTTCGTGTCTTCTTTCAGGCGGAGTGACACCTGGCCTGAGGAGTTTAGAAGCTGGCCTGCTCAGAGCTTCGGTCCTCTCTCCACCAAGCAGCCACAGCTTCAGTCTTCTGTCTTGTTTATTCTTTGACACACTCACACCATCATAAGGTGGTCAAAAAGTACGAAAAATGGGACCAGTTGTTGGATTTGGTGGGACAAGGACTGAGAAATAAATGTTCTGATACTAAACCTCATTTAGATAAAGTAACAAGCTGCTACAGTTTAGCAGCGGCGGAAGAAGTACTCAGTTTCTTTACTTAAATTAAAGTACAGATAAAGGAGCGAAAAATAACTCAAGTAAAAGTATCACCTTCAATTTATTAACCCCTTAAACCCGAACAGAGCCCGACGGGGCTCCGCCCCCTTGCGTCCGCTTGTTGGGACCATAGCGGGGAGATACAACACATGTTTGACATCCTCGTGTTCGGACAATTCGTGGCAACAAAACTATCTACTTCAATTTCTATTCAACAGTTGGATTCTGTCTGGACTTTTTTAAAATAAAACATGTATATCTTTCCATTACTTTGTTTATTTGGCACAGATTTTGCTGCAGTAGACCAAGATATGTGAAATTTTCAATTTATGTTGTTATTTGCTTCACTACAGGAAGAAAAAAGGCTTTTTTGGAGGCAAATATGTTGTTGTTGTTTTTTTTTTTTAGGCAGAAATTAGAATAATCCATTTCAACCTCAATTTATGGTCAAACAATATAATTTATTAATATTATTTCTGTTCCACAGTAATCCCCAAAGTCCACCAATTAATTTGCTACCAAGGTTAGCTATGTACACCTAGTAAATGCTGAGTAAAACCTTAATAAATGTAGATATAGAATTTTCGGGAAAAAGGCCTCAGAGCTTAACAGGTTAAGTAAAAGTATTAAAGAGTCACTTTTAAATGTACTTGCAAGTAAAAAAGTAAAAGTATTTCTCTCATGAATGAGTTAAATGTGAGGGATTTTGCTGATTTCAGATGAAATGAACAAACTGAGACTGAATCTGTCGCTGAGCTCTTCTGTCTTTATTATTCTGATGTTTCTAAAGGAGGACTACTTTACTGCATCTGTTATATTCAAGTGTGTCTACAATAAGGCCACGACAAAAACACATGATTTAATGCAAAAACTTAAAATACTTTGTACTTCAAATTTACTCATAAATGTAGTGGAGTAAAAAGTACAGACACTTGCTCTAAAATGTAGTGAAGTAAAAGTACCCTTGTAAAATGTACTCAAATAAAGTACAGATACATGAAATTTGTATAAAAGTAACTTACTCCATTACATTCCACCGCTGCAGTTTAGGGCCTGTTAAACGTGATGTGCTGTTTTAATCCCAAAAACACACATTTTGCAAAGTAATGTCTGCATTTTCTGAACAGACTGGACAGACAGGAACACTGATCTTTGTTGTTCTATAAGTTTCTTCCTAACTAAAGTAACTAGAGTCACTGAGCACCAATAAAAACATCTTAATAAGTGGGACGGGGGTCGAAGGCCTGAATGGCTGTGCGTACAACCAAAACGACACAGGTGGTCACTCTACACCAGTGCATTTGTCTATAAAATTGTAATAAGCACACCTCTGCAAACATTGTATCTTTATTAATATTAAAGAAAACCAAAAGAAAAAAGAAAGAAATATAGATCAACTTACAACTAAGAATAACTCTCTTGAGGTTTGTTGACTGTACTTCACATCTCCTGCTCTGTGCTGTGTGCAAAAAAAACCCTACACCACAAAGCTAAATAGGTTACTTTAATAAATATTCTTTGTTTTACCTCTGTGTGGACCCTTTTTGTCTGAACCCTGAGCCAGTTTGTGACACATAAATCGCTCTGGTCTTCCTCTAGGCCTCCTGTCAGGCAGCTCTAACCCTGTGCCCATGTATTCACTGTCCCTCCTCTGTGCAGCCTGGAAAATCTGATTTATCTCCAGAACATCTCACCTGAGCTGTCCCTCTGACGCACTCGTTACTAATCCTATCCATCCTCGTCATGAACAAACAAAACAGAAACATCTTCACCTTTTCCTTCAAGCTAAACTCTCTAAACCAGACCCAATGTCCAAAGTGCGGCCCTGGGGCCATTTGTGGCACGAGTCAAGATTTCATATGTCCCTCTGGCTTCTAGAAGAAACTGTATTACTTGTGGAGCTATTAGCCAGTCCCTCCAGGATTTCGCGATGTTGCAATCCCAACTGCACTTCAAGGAAAAAAGAAACGCACCACTGCTTTTTTTACCACATTTTTGTTTGGTTACTTAT
Organism: Bostrychus sinensis; assembly: GCA_020698575.1. NCBI lineage: Eukaryota > Metazoa > Chordata > Actinopteri > Gobiiformes > Eleotridae > Bostrychus > Bostrychus sinensis. The sequence goes on along the minus strand of CM036245.1, from coordinate 6,001,204 downwards.
TTTTGATGGAAATATTCCATGTGCACATCAACCATATACCCGTCCCTGATATTCAGACCCAATTAATCAATGCTTATGACAGTTTCAATAACAATAACATGACCAAACAATAATAATGCAGCAGTTGTGACATGTGGTCGACCAGATCTGGGACGGTCATTGGAGGATCCAGTGGTGTGGAAACGCTCAGCGAGGCGTACAACAGTAGAGTGATGGACTCCAAACTCCTGGCTACAGCCGTGTGCTCCTTCAGCTTGAAGCAGGCCAATGGCTGCCAATCTCTCTCTGGTTGCAGGAGTCGTGGCATTGTGAACAAATGTGCTTTTTTTTTCCATTTTGGTGTCTTTTTATAGGGAATGGTTGTGCACAATTGAGGACAGGTCCAACTCATCTCTGAGTTTTACTCATGGCCCAGACATAGGTGATTAATACAAAGATACAGTTGTTATTGCTCATCAAAATCAATCAACCAGAACCAGGAAAACAGTCATTTCATTTTGACTCAGAATAGAACTAAACTCAGTGTAGTCTGTCATTTTTCACTGGCTGTAATATTTTTTGACAAATTGAGAAAATGAAAGTGGTGCGTTTCTTTTTTCCTTGAGTGTATTAAGGCAAAATCAAGCATACCCCGCGAATTCAGGGTGACTCTGCAACTTTGTCCAAATTCTGCAACTTTTCCGCAACTTTGGCCAATTATTGCCGAGATTTTCCTTTAAAACTGCCGTTTGCTGCACTTACTGCTGTCTGTGGGCCGTCCCGTGTTCTGAGCAGAGCTTCTCTCTCTCTCAGCAGCAGCAGTGCACCAGTAATGCGCCAGAGGTCGGGTTGAGCCACAGACAAAGCGGTGTGGAGATGCGATGCAGAGGTGCGGCGCACTCATAGACAGATCATAGACAGATCATTCTTTAAACGTTAATGTTGCAGACTAATAACCTTCCTGAAAACCTATAGCACAGCAAACTTCTTCTGTTTTTTAATGACGGGATGTTCTACAGCACACAACAGGAATCTCCAGAGAAGATCTGAGAGGAACAGAATCAGAGGCAGTGTAATCACCAAAAAAACAGCCTAATAACACAGCAATATCTTTTAAAAAAGTAGCTACGCTTGGCCTGTTCAAATACAGGTATTTTTAATTATATTTTTACCACCTCACATATGTTTAAAAACAGATTTTGTTAGTTTTTATAGTTCTAGCTAATATTTTGAAGAAAAAGCTCAAATAACAGTGTATTTTTATCACCTCTGGTACTTTTTACCTGTGAATTATAGACAAAAAAAATTGCAACTTTTAAGAAAATCCCCGCAAAATCAGGCATTTTAGCCTGCAACAATCACAAAAATTGCGCGCAAAATTCTTGAGGGACTGATTAGCACTTTTGTACAGTTTTTCTTTACATTTGTGCATCTCCTCTACCACTCTCTGCCTTGTTTTCTAATAAGTTGGTCAAAAAATGTGTTTTTGTTCAAAGATGTAACTTTTTTGGGACCTGTTTTAGATTTTATTTTTTAATTTATAGTTATTTGGCTTTTGCAAAAATGAAACAAATAAATACTTATAAAACAGTGTACATTTACTTTACAGTATACTGCATGTGTGTTCCTAGAATGTGTAGTACCCAACTGAAAACATAAGTCAGGGGGAAAGAAACTCCCTTTCAGCTCTGTCAGCGGTCGCCACAGTTTTCATTTGCTTGGGCCATTTTGTGTTGGTTTTTACATTGGATGCCTTTCCTGATACTACCTTCCACATTTTTGGGTCCACGCTGGGGAACAGAACCTGTCCGAGGCACTAACTACTTTACCACCCGCAAGATCAGTAACTAAGTCGTGGCTGCTGAAGGTGACTTTTTTCATGATTAGCTAAAGTAAACTTCTGTGATCAAAGACAGTAATACAAACCATCAAGCAGCTTTACCATGCTTTACCAAAAAAAAAGGAATTTCAGGAATTTCCAACACTCTGATTGGAGAAGGGACTATTGGCCCTTGAACCTTTGCACATTTTCAAATCTGGCCCCCTTGGGAAAAGGTTTGGATACCCCTGCTCTAAACCAAACAGCGTCCCATCACTGCCTTGCACCTTTCCTGATTTAGCTTGAAAACTGCAAAAAAAGTGTGACAGAAAGCACAAAGAAAAGAATTATCCAGTTTGACAGGTCACCAAAATACTGTCCGCTCAGAGACAGAGATATGAGTATATGAGCGGGGCTGGAGGGGGGAGCACATTTACATTTACAATGGGACTATAACTCTCCAAGAGCTGCCGTATAATGGCCACAGTCCCACAATAGGCCATAAAGACGCTAACGGCCCGCCGCTGCTTCAGAATGATCCGACAATGACACTTCCGAGCCGCGTTATTTATTTATTTTCCGGAGAAGAAGAAGACGAAGACGTGCGTGCGGTCGTCTGGGGAGGTGAGCGTCGGGGGAAACCTCATCAAGACGCGCAGATAATTAATGAATATTTTAAATGTCATGTTGATGGGAGGCTCTTGACAGGGACGGAGCAAAGACTGACTGCGGGATGATTAAGAGCTCCAGGTTCATCAGTGGTCACAAAAATACCCGGCTGACAGAGGCAACCCACGGCTCTCTGTGATGGTTAATGTGTGGCAGTCGCTCGCAGGATATTTCTAATCTAGCATATATTGTTTGTTTTGTCATCTGTTTTTATTTTGAACAGGTGAAAGATGGCGGATGGAGATTAAAACAACTTAGCAAAGAGAGTCGTTTCCAATCGACAACCAACCTATCACAGCTGTTTATCCGCAGCGTGTCTCACAGAAACAGAGTGAGTTTAATCATTTCTGACCTGATAAACGGCATTTAGTGCTTTCCTTCGTCTCCTGTTGGTTCTGCTGAAGTCCTCGTTGTTGTTCAGTCCTCTGTGGGACTTTTATCTTCGTCCTGTTTTCATTTTAACAACAGTAAAGTCCCTTTGACGTCCACAAGTCTTTGTACAAATGGCTTCTGCTGCTGTCCCCGTTCACAAATAAGTACAGAGCTGCTCATAACACGGCGTATTCTGGTGTTTTATGGCAAAATCTGCGACAGTTCCTCCATGTTAGTTTTGGTTACAGGTCAGCTATGCCCTGCCCTTTGTTTCTCTGATTGGTTACTCCGCCTGGGATTGTTCCGCCTATAGAAATGAACCTCAAGCGAAGGGATTCCAGACTAGAACAAAGTTAGCCTGGTTGGCCCGGCTGCGAGTTTAAAACCTGACTTTTACACCAAAACCATCTGCAGTCTCTCCTCATGGCATGCGCTGTCATCTATTTTTACACTAAACCTAAATCAATCCATAACTGTCTGTACTGCTACATCCATAAATAAATGTCAGTGACCTTTTTGCTGCTCCATTTTTGTATTGGGGTTGCTGTAGCAGATCATTCTCATGGATAAATTGGCCGATTTTTACACCAGATGTCCTTCCTGACACTAGATAGATTTGAACCCATCACATAAATGTTGTATCTGCATAGCAAAAGTGCAACTTAATGGTATTAGACATGGAGAGTAACTGTTTTTTTTATATAAAACTACTTTTTTATAAAACTTTTTTTTTTTTAATAGATGTTTTATTTTTTGACCTTGGTGGCAAAATGGGCAGCACGGTCACTTTGCTGTCAGAATGTGATGGGTTTAAGGCACGTTTGGGTACAATACAAGCGAGTAGTAGCTTTGTAGCAGTAGTACATCACAGTTAGTAATAGTAAAGTTAATTCCGTAGAGTTCCTGTATTCTGCTTTTTTCAGGCTTTTAGAAATTGTGAAATAGTGATACATCTGCTTTAGTATTTCAGGATTTATAACTTAAAATTATGTATATGTGGAAAAACTTTTCTTTTGGCTTTACAGAGAACGCTTGGATTAGGTGTCTGTCGCCCCCTGCTGGCAAAAGTGTGGACTGGACCGAGCATAAAATGGCTAATTAACATGGCTGTTAGCAACATGATGCTAACAGATAGATAAATGAGCTGACTGCTTTGTAGCGACAGCGGTTTAAGGCTGAAATCAGAACAAGTCCGGTGACGATGTATGGTTTAAATCCCTTTTAATGACTTATTTTTATGGAAAATCTGTTTTATAATCCTGTTTTTATTGCATTTATTTGTTAATTTTTGTATTGTACTTTTTAAGTTTTATCTGGCCCTTGACTCTGCTGCACTTAAGTCTGGTTTTAAGTTTGTTTTATCATCTTGTGTGATTTTAATTCGCCTGTCTTTGTATTAATTGAGGATGTGTTTGTGTATCCTCTTTCCTAATGGGATTGTGTAAAGTGGCCATTCCCAAAGTCAAGACTGTCGTGGCCTCCTTAAATTTCCGAAAATCCCTCGCGGACCCCCAACGATAAAATCTCCCTCTATTCAAAAGACTCTGCCATGTTTTTCTCATTTTTTTTTTTTTAATAAAAACATTACAAAAACACTGATTATTGACTAAAAGTTGTTTTAAAGTAAGTATACAACTATAATTAATTTCAACATTTTTTATGGTACTTAATATTAATATTTTCATTGACTTTTTATTTGTTTTTATGAACGAAAACCATGTGTCTGAAATAATAATAATAATAATAATAATAAAATTATAATAAATTCAAATTTAATTGAATTGGGGGCCCCCCTGTAGTACCTTCGCAGACCCCAGGGGGCCCCAGACCCCACTTTGGGAACCACTGGTGTAAAGCAATTTGTGACTCTATTACTATTATTATTATTATTATTATTATTATTATTATTATTATTATGGGCTTTAGAAACACGCTGGAGCACTTCCTGGTTTCGCGTGTCTACATAGCGCTCTGAGACCAAGCATTTTCAGCTCTGGAGAAGGGCAGTGCCTCAGCATACAGGATTACTCAAACAAAATACTACTCCAGGTCTGTTTTTGAAGAAGAGAAAACATTTTAACTCGTGGTATCCTCTAGATTGCGCGCCTGCAGAGTGTTTCTGGGCTAAATTTGAATGATTTTATATCCCTTCAACATGATTTCCTCTATTACTTACCCACATTTCTGCAAACCATTTACATACACATAAATTGGTTAGACGGGGTTGGTGCCTGTCATTAGATCCCATCTGCAGGAACAGTGGGGGACCTTTCCAAAGCAGCATACCCCAGGACCCCTCTCTCTCTCTCTCTCTCTCTCTCTCTGTGCCCCCCTTCCTTTCTCCCCTCCCTCCTTTTCAAACACGGGATGAAAAATGTCCAGCCATCTCAGCGCAGTTAGGACGTGGTGTGAGCGCATGGTAATTGGGCTGCCACGACCCGCTGTGAGGAATAGGGCAGAGACAGAAGGGAGAGGGGAGGAGAGGGGAGGAAAGGGGGGTGAGGACATTTAAATGAACCAGAGGAAGGTGTTAATAACTGTAGCAGGTGCATTCCTCTGCAGCGGTGGAGCTTGTTGCTGGTTTTGTGTCTTTAGAAGTCTTGTTTTTGGATCCCGGGCCGTGTTCCCCGTGTCTGGGTGGGTTTTTTCGGGGTGCTAGGCTTTCACCGTCAACCTAAAACGTGCACAACAGGCTCTGCTGCTGACAGGTTTAACCACAGCGGCACTGACTGAAGAATGGGTCAAATGCAGAGGACAATAAAGTCTACCTTAACCTTAAAGTCAAGTTATTCTACTCTTACTGTATTTCTGAAATGCTCTGAGTAAAAAAAATCTCCAAAAACCATTAACAAGTGGGTTTCAATGGTAAAAGGAGCACTATAGGATTAGATTATTTAGATTAGAATATGGCAAATCAGAAATAATTTAGCTAAAGACAAATAAAATGTGAGTGAGTAAGGTTGGATGTTAGAACAAACCTCAACCAACCTTCCCATTTTTGTTTTGTTCTTGCTATAACCTGGCATCAGGCATCTCTCTTTGTGATTTTTTCTAGGTCTGTGCACTGTCCCTGCACAAACAAACCGTCCCATGCAAGGCCCGAGACAATAGTCATTGATGCTCAACCTGCTCAGAGTTAAGTTCATCCACAGTCTTTACATGTATCCAATGTACATTTAATACTAGCATATAGGACTTATACAAAATGGGAAGACCTCTGTACTCAACCTATACCATGGGAGAACTTTTTAGGTTAAAGTTACACTGTGTAAGATTCCCGGTCTTGTGCCTCTAGAGGCCACAGGTGCCACTGCACCGTCGCAAAACGTAAACACTAGGGCCCCTCCTCCTTCTGAAACTGTGCGAGCGTGCGTCTATTTCCATCATTGTTTCAACTTTAGTTGACCTGCTGCTACCTTTGGAAGTTTGGACTGGATCTTCTATAGAGTTAGCGCTAGCGTTAGCTTATCAACAAATATCGCGCAATGGTCGCAGTAAAAACAACTAATAACTGTATGAAAAAGCACGTTCTAAAGAAAAAATAAAGAGGCTAATTTACCTGCCCAACAATAAAGAAGCAAAAACGTGATCTGATTTGCAGCCTTCTCTGTCTCTCATCTGACGCCAGCGAGCAAAAGTCTGTCCGATGTTGACTCTTGTCTGTGATCTGGTGCGGTCCCTTTCACATTTTCTTTTTCTTGCTTCGTCCGACATTGTCTTCATCTTCTTGTGTCCTTCGGCCCTGACGAACTGGCGAAAATAACAACGCTAAAAGTAGCTTCATGGTTATACTGCGCCTCAAGTCGTTCCCTGTCACGTGACTCTTCCTCAATAGCGGAGCGCTCCCGGCCAAGTTGCGAGGGTGGTTTCTCAGTAACAGAAGCCCCGCTCGGAGCAACAGATCCCGCCTCAGGCCTTATAATCGCTCAAAAAATCACAAAAACAAGTCAGTATGCCCCACATATTTAGGAGAAAAGTTACACAGTGTAACTTTAATTTATCAGATTGCAATAGACTTAAAGAATAGTTTTTTTCAGATTAAATTTATCAGCAACTTTCTACAGAATAATAAAATGCTATAAAATGGAAGAAAAACAGCAACAACAAACACGGCAGTGCTGTTTTTACACCATATTTATTGAAAAAGCCAATAAATTAGGCAAAAACAGCAGTGGTCTTAGCTCTTGTCACTCCCAAAAAGTTCAGTCGTTTCTTCTCCTGTGACTGTTGAGCTGTGTTCACTAGCGCCCCCTAACGATCAACACATGTACTGCTCCAGGAAAACGGACCAACGTAAACAGAATGAACGCAGAAGATGGACAGAGCGCTCCATCCATATCCAAATGTACTGTGTAACCCTTTATGATTCAGGCTCTCCTGTACATTTTCTGAACAAGACACTGGTAGCACAGAGAAGCAGCCACTGTCTCTTTGTTTTTATGTGATATAGGAATCATTATTTGACAGTAGGAATAACTTGAATGCCTTGGTGGGGAGCACACTGTCTGAGTTTTTCTAGTTAAGACGTGAAATATTAACCTGTTAAGCTCTGAGGCCTTTTCCCGAAAATTCTATATCTACATTTATTAAGGTTTTACTCAGCATTTACGAGGTGTACATAGCTAACCTTGGTAGCAAATTAATTGGTGGACTTTGGGGATTACTGTGGAAGATAAATAATATTAATAAATTATATTGTTTGACCATAAATTGAGGTTGAAATGGATTATTCTAATTTCCGCCTGAAAAAAAAAACACATATTTGCCTCCAAAAAAGCCTTTTTCCTTCCTGTAGTGAAGCAAATAACAACATAAATTGAAGATTTCACATATCTTGGTCTACTGCAGCAAAATTTGTGCCAAATAAACAAAGTAATGGAAAGATATACATGTTTTATTTAAAGAAAATCCAGGCGGAATCCAACTGTTGAATAGAAATTGTGTGAATGTGAGTGAGTGGGGACTACGGATGGAAATTAGCTCTGAGCTATAATCCGGTGTATTTATGGCACTAGATGCTGTTCATTAATACACGCTGTCCCATATAAATAAAGAACAAAAAAACAAAACAAAAAAAAAGTAGATAGTTTTGTTGCCACGAATTGTCCGAACATGAGGATGTCAAACATGTGTGTGTCAGCCGCTGTATCTCCCCGCTATGGTCCCAACAAGCGGACGCAAGGGGGCGCGGCTCTATTCGGGTTTAAGAGGTTAATATAAGGTGCTCAAGAGAATGACTTGCCTTTACAACATTGGCTTTCACAGATAACATCTACTGTACCACTTCCTTTACATTAAACCATGTCTGTTGGGTTCACTTACAACACAGCACATGACAAATGACTAAATGTTTTTATTACAACCCAAGAGATTGATACCTAAATCCACTTAACACGAGGCTTTCCTTCTCGGGCTGTTTCTGCTGACAGCCCTGGACCCATACAAGCTCTGATCCTCGCACGCATCACATAAATATCCCGAAAGTACGCCGCAAATGTCTTTTTATCCCACGTCACCTCCGTCCCCCACCTGTGGAAATGTCAGCGAACACATCCCAGCCGCGTAGTGTTTCTGACACGCGCGCTGGCCCTTTAAATACCCACCACCTCTTTATTCAAAAACCCTGATTCCTCACACTATAGGCCCCCGATAAGAGGTCTGGAAAACAGGCGCCCAATTCCCATTATCTGCCTTTCCTTATTGTCTGCATTAACCTTCCCCCATAGAAGCGTGTTCTCTCCAGTAATGCTACACTTGTCTGGCCCGGGCGCAGCGGCGAGCGCGCAGCCCAGAGCCAATCGCAGCATGCAAATGAAGGCCGCATTGTGAGACGGAGATGGTTTATCGAGACGACAAGCGCGCTGCCAGCCGATGATTGTCTTGTCCAGGCGCGCACGGCGGTTCACACACGTGCACGCGCGCTCTCCTGCTGCATGCTTCTGCTCTGTGTTAGAGGGAGGGGGGGGAGGAGTTAGGATGTCATCTGCTGTGTGTGAGGTTTGTACAAAAAGTAGAATATGAACAATTTTGTGGTTTTGGTGTTTGTGGTTTAAAATGATGTAGCTACTCAGAGCTACATAAAGTCCAGACCAGTTTTAATGTATGGATTAATTCTGTTAGGGTTAGGGTTAATTCATTTAATTCAAACTTATATTGGACTCATAGCCAATAATAAGTATATAAAACAGACAATGCAAAATAGAAAGATACAGTAGTTATTAACCCTACTACACCCCTAAGTACAAAAGCACAAAAAATGCACCAATAAAGACTGCCATAGAAAATAATCTAATAATTCCAATTTTTTTTCATGGTTACAACGATTAACTTCAGTCCTCATCATACACAGCAAACATTAATTCTGTTTATGAAATTTAACCCCTTAAATTCCAGTTTATGTGGTGCACAAACCTCTGCCTCTGCTCAGTCTGGGACCTTTTTCTACTTTGCCCTGATGTGCACATCTCTGTAAGAACTACATTTTGGATTTGTGCTCACAGCAAACACAAACAAACTCATTTCTCAACAAACACTTTCACACCAATTTATGACAACCCTAAAACACACCCAAATCATTTTAGTTCAAAAAAGTTTTTATTTGCCTTGTAGGCTTGATCATTTATACAAACACTAATGTGGCCATCTCCACATTTATACCTCTGTCTACCATATATGGGGGAAATGGCACCACTTAGTGAAAAAAAAACAATAAAAACTAAAATTCCAATCCCTCACTATCATGAATCCATGAAATACTTGATAAAACTGTGAAATTATATTGCAGTGACAGTGTATAGTAAAAATGTCATTTTAATGGGAGTCAATGGCATAAAAAATGTCTTAGGGGTGAAGGTGACTATTTTTAGACACATTTTTAAGAGGATTTTTCAAAAAAAAAAAATCCTGAAAGCTGAAAATTCATCCAAAAATACACGCCAAAATCTATGCCATTTGAATCAACACAGCAAAAGTTATCCTCAAAAAAAAAAAAAAAAAAAAAAAAACTGGTGCAAAACATCAAAAAATGGGTGTAGGAGTCTCACTCAGCAGTCAAAGGGTGGGCTTTCTGGATCCAAAGAGCCAATTATTCCTAAAAATATGAAATTTGATTCTGCTAAGAGCCACAACCAATTTTATTCCACAAAAGTTGCTTAGCCTATAACTAAAATATAGCATATGGATGGTCATTAATACTTGCAAACTAACAAAGAACTGCGCTTAAATACTGCACTGGGTTTCTTGGTGCTCATGTGGCTTTTCTAATCAGTCTGTGCATTCAGCTGCGTGGACAACTGAGGCTGAAACAGTTTCTGATAACATTTTAACCTGTTAGGTCCAGCATATACCATAAAACAGGAAGAAAGTCCATCTCAGCATCATTATATGCCACCTGCTGACTTTGTAAACTGACTTTTCTGTTGTCCATAAATGAGCCGTGTACAGAGAGGCACAATATGAAATTAAGACATGATTAAAAAACTGTATGCGCCAAATGAAATCCACAACTCAACCAAGTCTAAACTAAAGGGGACTAAAGAGAAAACTAAACCATGACAAATGTTGGTTGTCAATTAGTAAAAAAAGAAGTTTAAGTCCAAATCAGTCTAATCAGAAACAAGATGTGCGTAGGTCCAAACCCGGACAAAACCTGATCTAAACCGAATTCAGGCATAAACCAGAACCAAACTCTACTTTTTGATTAAGGGGCTGTTTAGACAACAACACATTTTGCTGAATGCGCAAAGGTTTGAAAACACTGGAGGAGATGTTTTGGTCTCTGCACTCGTGAAAACTGTAAAAAAAACCAGCAGCTTACTAAAAACGATGACGTAACAGCCCCAATCTGACCTGTGATTGCAAAATAAGAGATATTTAGTCGATAACTGTCTGTTTAAGAGCTGACTTTTAATGAAGACTTTAGGAGAATGGCTCCAGAAAACCACAAGATCCTAAAGTTGTGTGGTGTAGAGCATTTGCAGGGCCCACAGCGCCAGTCTGCTGGACAAATACTGGTACTACAGTTTATCCACACTAACTCTCATTTTCTTTACACCTCAGCATTTTTGTGTAAAGCTGGCAGGGCTGTTGCGTTTTCCTGCAGCGTTGTCGTGTAAACAGCCACTAACCCAGATCTACAGTAAACTCAAAAACTAACCAGAGTTAAATTTGGCAATGGATCTGGAAAAACAATGTTATAACTTAAACTAAACCAGGTTAACTTCTGACTGAGAATACATTTTTTAAAATTGTATTTTTTGGTATTTTCACCTTTATCTGAGAGAAGCAGTAGATAGACAGAAATGAGGGAGCGAGATAAGGAACTGACATGGATCAAACTGTCCCAGGCTGGGATTGGAACTGGACCACACTGGTACCAGGTGAGCCATGGCCATATTTTGATTTTTAGATCCAATCCACCACCTCTGTCTACTTAGATCTACAGGAAAAAAATCAGAAATTATTCCACGTTACGAATAATTTTGTATCTGCAATGGAAAATTTCATTATAGAGACTTTTCCATTGCTCTCCCTAGAGTTCTGCAGTGCTGTGTTTCTCATTTCCAGACTTGTTTGTTGTCAAGGCTGGTGCTGCTCTGCTGCTGTGGCCCTGAGACAGACTCTGAGATGCACGCAGTGTTACAGGAACACGACCACAGCCGCCGTAAAAATCTGCAGAGGTTTCAATATTCAGCGAGGTAGAAGTGCTGACCCCAGAGCAGCGGGACAGCTCCTGAATCTGAGAATATTACAACAAGGTGCATGGAGTAGACCTGGTGTTTTACTGTGAACTTGTTTTTAGGGCTTCACTCTCGAGCATCAAACGCGTTCAGCTTCTTGTACTGGAAAGGAAAGAGAACTTAAAGAGAGGGGTGGGAGGGTGGAGCATGTAAAGGAGAAGAACAATTGGACCAAACTGGATGTTACTTATTGGTGCGAGATAGGAAGAGGTGGGTTTCAGGTGTGTGGTCCTCCTAATTTTAGATAACTAAGATATATCTCTAACTGTGAAGCATACAAGGCTCCAGGACTGTGCCGCGTCTTTTCAAACCTCTGTGTGGGGTTGCTCAGGTGTTCAAACAACCAAGTGCTTCTTCAGATTTCAGGAGAGGATCTGGTCAATAGTGCGTGTGTGTAAAAGAGCTTCCTTCCACTGCCCAAAGACATGGATATATAGATGAACTGGTGAATCTAAATGTAAGAGTAATGGTTGCTTTCTTTTCAAAAGCAGGACAGTCTGGTTCCTCTCTCGCAGCGAAGCATTTCTCTCTCCGGTCGATTTGGAACTGGCCTATCACAGCCGTTTATGTCCAGTGTGTCTTACGAATACGGAAACAGAGTGAATTTTATAACTTCTCTGATCTGATTAACAGTGTTTAGTGCTTTCCTTCGTCTCCTGTTGGTTCTGCTGAAGTCCTCAGTTGTTGTTCAGTCCTCTGTGGGATTTTTGTCTTCGTCCTGTTTCCATTTTAACAACAGTAAAGTCCCTCTGACGTCCCACGTAACAAACACATTCAAACAAACCCACTTTCTCCACAAGTCTTTGTACAACTCTGCTGCTGTCCCTGTTCAAAATAAGTACAGAGCTGCTCATAATACGCCTGTATTCTGCTGTTTTATGATAACTCTTGCAAAAATCCTCCAGTGGTGCGTTCCTTACATGCCGCCCTTCATTTCTCTGATTCCACCTGTGATTGTTCCGTCCATAAAAACGAAATTTAAGGGATATCAGACTAACTTCTTTGTATAGAATAGGAAAAGAGTTCATCACTTTTGTGTATTTTTATTTGTTATTCCCTATTGTCTTTGTCTTTTATCTATTATGGAGTATGCAATAAAGTTATCTACCTATAATTTAGTATGTTGTGGTCAGGATGTCACCCCATGAGTGTCCCCACTGAAGACGTCCAGCTCCTGCTCTTGTCTCGCCCCACCTCTATCCCTCCCTGTCACTTTACAACCCTCCTCCTCCCTCCCTCCTCTTCTCTCCCTCTGTCTTCTTCGTGGGTGCATTTTAATTTATGCCCGGCGTCCTCACCACTCAATACGGCCCCAGTGTCTGCAGCGCGGCAGATAGCTGTTAATGAGAAGAGGTCCCCCCCCCCTCTTTTCGCTTCTTTATCTGCCCGCTTCCCCCCCCCGCCATTATCTCCGGTTCAGTCTATAAGCGCGCAGTTACCTTACCGGGGCTCCGATAACGCCCCAATAGGCAAGCCCGCACTGATGAGCTTTCTATACACTGCCGACGTTCACAATGCCACTATCGGGAGCGCAGACCTCTGGGTAAAAAAAAAAAAATGAGAGAGAGGAAGGGAAAGAGAGAGAGAGAGAGAGGAGGGGGGGGTGGATGCAGTCACACAAATCGCAGAAACGCAAGAAGGCCCGAGCTTGCTTTCCTTTCCTCTCGCTTGAATATCTTGCAAATTTACAACGGCAGCATCGGCACCGGCAGCCCCCCATCCCATCCCAACATGGCCGACTTTCTCCCTCTCTCTTATCTCGCGCTCTCTTCCCTCTTCTGCCTGCGAGATAACAGTAATTCTTCTCCATGCTGTTCGCCCCTACACGAACACTAGACCAACACACACACACACACACACACACACAAGTCCGCTGTCTCATCACGCTTTGCAATCCCTTAGCAAGTACACATTACGGCTACACAAACTCTCTCCCTCCTTTCCCTTTTTGCACTCGAGATGCTGGCAGTGTCTTTCTGCTCCGTCAAGATAAAGGGTTAAGACTGCCCCTCCTTTGTACGAAAAGGAAAAAAAAATTCTAGATTATTTTATCAGTTGTACAAAAACTGTCTTTCTCTGCCCCATTCACTTCTTCTTCTTCTTCTTCTTCTTTAAATAAATATATATATAGATTTTTTTTTTTTCAAATGTGGCTGGAGTGTTGCAGCCAGATAAAAGAATTAGTCGTTGCACACAGAGACTGGGGCGCTAAGTACAAGCCGCGAATTATAATGTCTATCTCTGTCGCTCTCGGCTCATCCGCCCGAGCTAGCCGCGCTCCGCACTCGTAAACAATTTAATCTTTTCACTACAGTTTGGAGAAAAAAAAAAAAAAAAAACGTAGAGAAGGAGGAATGAATGCAGCCCAGAGAACGCTTGGCGAGAGGAAAAAAAAAAAAGCGTCGGACATTACCTCCCCACACACAGTTCGTCTTCTCTGTCTGCGCCTCTATCCTTTTAAACAAGAAACCTGACGCAAACGCATGTAAGGTGCTTGAAGATTGAATCAGCCCCTTCTCCTTTTCTCTCCTATTCCTAGGCCTATTTTTTTCCCCCTCTCTCCCCCCTCCACACCCCACAACGCCTCGCCTTCTCCTTCTCCTTCTTCTCTCTGAAATTGAAGATGTGTAGCGGCCGGAGCTTAGGGGCCACAGTCTATTTTGGCGGCGTAATAAAATTCATAGCCTTCACACACACACACTTTCTTTTCTGCGCACATACCTGGAGAAAAGAAGAAGAAGAAGAAGGAGGAGGGGGGGGGGGTCTCTCACAGCACTATATAGCGGTCTCTTGTCGTATTAGCCGTAAACCATCTTTCATATACGCGCATCGCCTCGCCAGCCACACCGTATTTTGTAACCCTTTCCGAAGGTGTGCTGTCTTTATTCATAGTAAACTATCAATTCAGTGCCACTGTGCTGCTGCCGCTACAACGCAGGGACATTGTGCTGTGGCTAAGGCCCGGGCCGAGGCAGGGAGGCAGGCTGGGGGCGGCGGGGAGGGGGCAGGAAGGCAGGAGTTATGGCAGACGCCGGCACACGCGCTCAATAATGTTGATTAATTGGCCTTCATGAAGCATATTGCACACATCTCGGGCTGCTTAAAAGCCATTTCACAAGCGCGGCTGGGATATCATTTGTATTATTCTGCTTTAAGAGGCTGTTTAGTGTATATATACAGCCGGGGTCTTTAAAATTAAATGGGAAAGATCAAAGAGCCACAGGGTTAAAGAAATGTATTATTACTTTTTAGAAATCTTTGACGCACATGAGTAACATTTAAAACCCAAAGTTGTTCACTTAAGGCACACTTTTCTGAGATTTCTCCAATGTTTTAATCTTCCCTGATCAAAAACAAACCTGGAGTATTGTTTGCGTAATCCTGTATAGTCTCTGGCACGAGTTTCTGAGGCCTCAAAGCGCTTGGTTTCCACTCTCTCCACTCCAGGAAGCACTGACCAATCAGCAAGCTCCTCTACATCCAGTCTGCTCTCATTCATTTATCCAAAAAAAACTCTGTACAGCTCTGTTTCCACTGATTCCTCACAGACATTGTATTTTATTTTATAGTAAAATGGCATCGTCAAGAGATTTAATGAAGTAAAGTGCGTTTTTGCTGCACTCTGCTGCCCTCTGCTGGTCTCATTCTCCTGTTTCTTTATGGCACCAGTAGAGTACTTATTAAAAATGTTCTTTTTCAGTCACATAATGTTTTTAAAGGCGCTAAAACATGCTGCAGTTCTAGAGGAGACCAAGACTGGTTTAAAAAGTAAATAAAAGACTAGTATAACCAATTTAACAGTCATGGGGCTAGGACATAAACCTAGAATGTCCCATTGAAGATATATATTTTGTATCCCATGACAAGCAAATAAAATCATTTCAGAGGTTGTTCAGTTGCTATTTCAGCTAAAGTAGTACACGTTTTATAGCCTGGCCATGCTAGACTACTTTTTTTTCCTTTTCTATACAAAGAACTTAGTCTGGTATCACTTGCTTTGAGTTTGATGTGAATGACTGTGGCTGGTTTCGTCATAAAACAGCAGAATATGGTGTGATTATGAGCAACTCTGTACTTATTTGTAAAGGGGACAGCAGCAGAAGGCAGTTGTGCAAAAACTTGTGGAAAAAGTGGGTTTGTTTGAATGTGGTGGTTACGTGGGACGTCAGAGGGACTTTACTGTTGTTAAAATGGAAACAGGATGAAGACAAAAATCCCACAGAGGACTGAACAACAACATGGACTTCAGCAGAACCAACAGGAGACGAACGAAAGCTCTAAGAGGAGAGGAGAAGTTATTAAATTCACTCTGTATAAACCAGCGCCATCTTGGTTATTTTTATAGGAGTTTATCTTCTGTTTTTGTAAGACGCGCTGCAGATCTTCGACTGTGATAGGACGGTTTCAAACAATACAATTGGAAACAAATCTCTGTTGCTGTGGATCCAGACCCTTCTGCATTTGGAAAGAAAGTGGGTTGGTCTATCTGTCCAGGGTAGACTAAACCAGGGCTAAAGCAGGACAAAATCAGAATTAATCCCAGAAATAAACTTGAACTAAACCAGTCTCATATATTTAAGGGTTCTAGACACTTCTGAGTACCACTAGAAAAGGGCCTGCGGACTGCCAGTGGTACCCGAACCACAGTTTGAACCCCTGCAGACCAATCAATAAGAAAATCTAGATGATGTATTCAGTCTCGTTACAATATTATAAACAGCAATGAAACAGTTTAGACAGGGAGGTAGTGTCTGGGACAGTGCTGTGTGAATGTGGAGAGGGGGGAGAGGGTGAGTGAGTGAGTGAGCAGAGATAAGGATCGGAGGTGGGAAGGCGAGCCCCGAGCATTCTGGGTAAAAAGATAAGAGGCTGATTTGAATGCACTCTGACACACAGCGCAGGGATTTCTGAAACGAGAGCGGAAAGCGACAGACACACAGAGGGCTGCAGACACGACACAGGGCAGAACCAGGTCAAATACTGCAAAATACAGTATCCATATCACTCATTACCTGGAAATGTGTCAGACTTTATCTACAGCAGCAGCTAACTGGGAGTCCAAGTCCTGTTGACCCTTCACTGATTGTATTTTTCTGTTAGCTCAGTTCTTTAAACAGATACATATTGCTCTCTCGGGTATTTGAGGCTCATTTAGTCTTTCATTTCGTACGTAAATAGATTTGTCCGTTGTTGGAGTCACAGTGTTTATACTCCCAACAGTCAAGGAAGAAAAAGAGTGACGGTAAACAAACATGACAGCACTGGAGGAGATTTTTACTCCACATTTACTGAAAAAGAGCCAAGAAAATGAGACGACAACAGCGGTGGTCTGTTCAGATTTTGAATAAACCGTCACTAACTTTAGCTCTAGTTGCTCCTTAAAAAGTTCAGCCGTTTCTTCTGCTGTAATTGTTGAGCTGTGTTTACTAGCGCCCCCCAATGGCATGTGCTGCTCTATTCTTCCATATCCGCAAGCTCTGGTGAAAGACGGACAGAGCGCTTCGTCAGTATCCGAACGCCTTTAGGAAAAATTGACTTAAAATGTTTTGTTTTGTTGTAAACGGCAAAAAATCACTGACACTGGCGGTGGCTGAGAAGAGGAACTGGGGACCTAGCTGCTAGTAACTGTGGTACAAACAGTTTGATTGCACTTGTCGGCCAAAAACGTTTAGAAAATATACTGTATATAGCCTGTATAAACCATTCAACGTTTAAAATGCGTTGGCCTGGCCCTCGCTTAAATAAAGAACTTTTAACTCAGGTCAGAGTGCCTCGGATCTTCTTCCTTTCTCCTCTTAGACGTCTTAATAACTGGAGCAGACCAAAGACTTCACCCGTCCTGACCCACTGACGCACTCACATCTCCCAACTTTACAGAAAAAATCCTGGAGCGGCTGAGGAGGTTGATGGTTCCAATTTTTTGCACTTTTATGCCGGGCAACCATGAGACTGAAGAACTTCCCCAAACCTTCTTGTCACAGTTTGGGCTCTTACTCTGCAGTTCATAGGAAACATCTAAAATCACTTTATCTCAGCCCAAAAAGCTCAATAAATAAAAGATTTAAAGTAATAATAAAAAAGATTTTGCTCTTTTTCTTTGGCACAGAACAAAATATCCAAATGCATTTTCTCTGTCTTATTGGTTCTCCCAAAAAAACAAAAAAACCTCATCTTTAACTGTTCTCACTAGAGCTGCAACTAACGATTATTTTGATAATTGATTAATTTGTCGATTACTTTTTGAATTAGTTGATTAATAATCGAATAGAGAAGCGCGAGTAAAATGGTTAAAAACTTGAGGTGTGTATAGTTTTTGTTAAAAATTGGTGATAATGCTACCAGAAATCACTTAATTTTTACAAAATTAAATCAGACAAAGCTACAAGCTGCTTCTTGAAGATGTTTATATAGCGCATATATACGTAAAATATCATCTGTAATACATTATGATATTTTTAATCAAAAACACAAAATGTACATTGTTTTTAACGGTTTACTGCTCTGTCTAGGAAATAAAACCTTCTCTCACAGAACATGGCATTATGTGTCATTATTAAATATCCCAGCTGGCGATTATTTGATTACTAAATTAGCTGATGATTATTTCAATAATCAATTATAATCGATTAATCCGATTATTTGAAATGTATTTATTTAGAGGATAACCCCTTGAGATGCACCATCTCGTTTTCGAGGGGGTCCTCAGCACAGACAAACAGTGATACAGAGAACAGAAACACAATCCATAAAGACAATCACAGTACACAACATTCACACCAACAAACAAAAAGTTCTCCAAGTCTATTCTACCTGATTATAAACCATCCTACCCACTACAAATGGAATACATGTACCAATTACTCACTTACAACATAATAAATACAGTATGCCCATATACCCATGTACATACACACACTTATTTAACTGGCAAAAATGAATAATAATTCAGATTAAACCAGAATTATTACAGAAACAGAGCACAATCAAAAACAAGAACATATCGTTTTCAAGTGTTTAAATACAGACGCCTTAAAAACATGTACAGAGGAACTAGATCTGACTGAGAAAGGTAAGTTGTTCCAATCAGATGGAGCTGTGAATTTAAACGCTCGACGCCCAATTTCTTTGTTAATCTTGGGAACATAGAAAAACAGCTGCTCAGTACGCCTTATTAGTTAGGTTAGTTCTAGTTCTCACAGTCCAACACATATTTTAACACATCTAACACATATTTCTGCGTTTTATAAGCATTACTAAAAATGGCTACACAAATGGCCATATTATATTTATTTCTTTCTTTCTCCCTACATATCGGCCCCAAAAATCATCAGTGTTTATCGGCCATTGGCTGCTCTGCATTTTAAAAATCTGTATCGGCATCAGCCACAGAAAAACTCACATCGGTCGACCTCTAACATACAGCATATGAACGGCTTGAGATGTGATTGGATGAGAGGTAAAGGTGGCGGGCTGTGATTGGCTGACAGTGACAGACTTCCTGGTTGATTCTATGCAGACGCCTTCATTCTCTCCTGGCATTAAATGAATCTTTTAACTTTTTTACTTTAAATGTATCAAACTTTGCAGACTTAAAAACATAACCTAACCTTCCTTGGATTATTAAACACATTTTTCATCATTAAACTGCGTATTTACACCTACAGATGTGCGCATGTCCACATCTGTCCACACTCCGCTTGCTCTAATTCACACATTCACATGGAAACACCTCAGCAGGACAGCACTCCCCAGGTCTCCTACTATAAATTAACTGGTTACAACCGCGGCTAGACCCCCCTCCGACCATACGGAGACCTCGAGAGCGTGGGCAGGCCGTACCGCGCCGCAGACAGTTACAGAGCGCTAAAACAGAGGGGCTTCATTTAAAATATACAGCCGTCCTGCAGAGAAATACAGTTAGCCATAATGAATGAGCTAATTTATGTAAATGGGGTCCTATTGTGAGAGCTGTATATAAATCATGTCCGGTGTTAAATGAAAAATACATGTAGGTTAATGCGCGCTATAGTTCTGTACAATGAGGAAGAACAAATAAAGGGAAATACTTTTTTAAATGTGAGGGCATTAGGGATAATTATGTGAAAATATAAATAAATGAACGCCTCACTTTTTTAGCTTTTATGCCTTTTTTTTCTTTCCTTTTGACTTTTCCCTCCTATAGTTTCAGTGTTTTGCAATTGATTTGATTTTATGCCAGATGCCCTTTCTGACACAACCCCTCTTCATTTATCCAGGCTTGGGACTGGCACAAACACGCTTGTGACTCCCTATGGCTTGATTTCCGTCCATCCATCTTCTTCCGCTTATTCGGAATTGGATCGACGAGGCAGCAGTGTGAGCCAGTGTTTCTCAACCAGCGGTACGGGGACCCCTAGAGGCACGTGAGCACTTTACAGGAGGTAACTGGAATTAATTGATAAAAAAAATGCCATCTTTTATATGAAACTACTGAAACTGCAAAACCAATCGCAAATACAATGAAAAATACAGTAAAATAAGTAATGTAATAGAACTTTATATTGTTATATTTCTTATTTTTTTATTAGTTATGTATTTTATCTTGAAAGAAATGCAGGATAATTAGCTTTTTACAGTAAAGTAAGTATAAAAAGTCTTTGTGCTGTAACACAGATGATCGCTCTATGACCATTTTTTGAAATATTAACAGGTAAACGAATGAGGGAGTGCTCATGTTACGACAAAAACCCCAGCCCCCTACATTTCAGCGTAAAGCACAATTATAGACTCTTCACTCAGCTTTACTTACGTTGCATATTTCTCTAAAGTTTTTTCTGCCATTTAGCCGCTCTGCCACGACAAAAAATTGAGAAATAAAGCCATTACTAGCTTGTTGTTTTGTTAACAGCGATGTGCCGCTTCTGTGACACCGGGTCAGCGACAAGTGTGTCCGAATGTCTAGTGCAGTGGTTCCCAAAGTGGGGTCCGGGGCCCCCTGGAGGTCCACAAAGGTACTACAGGGGGGCCCCCAAAGGCTATCTATATTTCAATTTCAATTTATTTATTTTATTTATTATTATATTATTATTATTATTATTATTATTATTATTATCATTATTATTATTATTATTATTATTATTATTATTATTATTATTATTATTATTATTATTTATTTTTATTATTGTTATTATTATTATTATTATTATTATTATTATTTCAGACACATGGTTTTGGTTCATAAAAACAAATAAAACATACAAAAATATAAATGAATCAATGAAAATATTAAGTACCTAAAAACATTAAGTACAAAAAAATTGAAATTAATTGTATACTTGTTTTAAAATATTACTTTAAAACAACTTTTAGTCAATAATCAGTGTTTTTCTAATATTTTTATTTAAAAAAAAACATGTAGAAAAACATGGCAGACTGTTTTGAATAGAGGGAGGTTTTTTTGTTGGGGGTCCGCAAGGGATTTTCGGAAATTTAAGGGGGCCACGACAGTCTTGACTTTGGGAATGGCTGATCTAGTGGATAAACAATAGTGCACTTTCCCACAATGCATTTTGAAAAGTAGTGGACAGCGATGGTCACTAGAGGTCAGTGTAGACCAGAATGCTTTGCGAGTCTTTAAACTGTACACAACACGTCTGAATGAAACCAGTTAGAAACGCTGTTTTTACTTCTGTCACGTCGTAATCAGAAATAAAAAGCTCTTAAATAAACCGTTGCAGTGTAAAATTGCTAACGTTAGCTTAGCCAGCGTTCAGCCTCCCCACGTAAGGCACAGAGCTGCAATAATCCAGGCCGTTTTATTCATTATAGCCATAATTCATGTTAAATATCACACGTATTACTATTATTTATCTATAAATACTAAAACATCAGGTGAGTCTGGTCAGGCTTTATCACAGAAGAACATTATCAGCGGAGTTTCAACACTTTTATACACAGATGTCAGAGTCACATGATCACCGCTGAGAGAAAAATAGTGTGTGAGTCTGAATCATTCACAAAATGAGTGCACTACAGTCGGCTGTATAGTGCTGGACTGTGTAGGGACTGAGGGGTTAGGGGCTAGGGAGGACGTTCGGACACAGCCACAGTCTCCCTACCTGTTTATTTAAGGTAAAAAGGTTCCCAAGTTCTGCTTTAGAGGCTACGAACGATAAATGTTTTAGTGTAAAAGTGGGCAAAGGGGATAGCAGGAAGAAGGAAGAAGGTCCTGGGTTCGATTCCTGGACCTTTCTGTGTGGAGTTTGTGTTGCGCCCTTAATTCTTGTTGCTTGAGAGAGTGGCGATGTGGGAAACGAGAAAATTATTCACGTCTTCACTCCTCCACAACTTTATTCAAAACGTGGGAAAACAGTGAGACAGGAAGAACAACACAACTTCCCTTGACTTTCAACTCAACAATCGAACACCAACGAGCATAGCATTAAGTGAATCGTACTGAAACCAAACCAATGCATTCTCCTTATGTTAACTTTCAAATAGTAAGTTATTATTAAATTCTCAAAAATAAAAATATATTAAATTTAAATAAGCTCATACTCCAGGCTGAAATGCAAATGTGATAACACAGTCTGTCAGTAAATCCATTATAACTGTCTCTATGTCTTCTTGTACCACATTTATTACTTAGGGACTTTATCCTAGTCTGCCTTTCCTTACCTTAAACCATTTGCCCTTTCCATTTATCCAGGCTTGGGACCAGCAATAGAATCTACTGTGCCTTGTGACCCCAACAACCTTCAGTTTTGAAACAGTTTAAAGAACAACTTTCCATCGTTCCTGACTTTGCCTCTGACTGGCAGCGCCGCTCTGTATCTATTAACAGTTTTACATAAAGACGTTCAGATCTTGGTGACATTTCTTCCTGCAGCAGTGCATCATGGGTTTTTTTTTTTTTTTCAATTTCCACGCCAATCTCTCCGACAACCACTCTCCTCCTCCTCCTCCTCCCAAACCAACACCAAACACTTAATACACTCTCTCCCCGACTCCACTGCACTCTTTCAGTCCTCCCCCTTTCACGATTCCTCAGTATTTTCCTTTTTTTTTTTCATGCCAAAGTTAGATATTGAGGTCAGGGAAGAGGAGGCGAGGAGAATTTGATTGGCGCCCCCCGCTGTCCGGACATGTAGTGGGTGACGGATTTAAAGACGAGGCAGAGGAGATGGAGAAGGAGGAGAGATGGTGACAATAGAGAAAATATCATCGCTTCAAAAATACCTCCCTCCCCAACTCGGATTCAGTTTGACACAGATACAAATATGAGAGATGGCGCTGAATGTGGAACTGCCACTTTGGGTTTTAGAAAGGAAAACTTCAGCCAAACAGATGTACTATTCATTTACCTCCAGTGTTGATAATGTGTTTTAAGATTTCCTGGAGGTTATGTTGTTGTTGGTCTGTTTGCAAAATAACACTGCAGGCAAAACAAAAACAAAATTTTAAATGTTGAGCTTTTGGTCCAGTTTGTTCTTTAACCTGAGGCTTTAACACTGAAATAAAGAAAACGTCAGAATTACACATGAAAGTGTTTAGTTTAATACATTTAGTCAATGCGTCCATAGATTTCTATTGGAGATATTCATTTAAAAGGCTGCCAAAATGAGTTTTTTTCTTACTCTGAGTCAGAAATCTCCACTTCAGCAGCTCCTACAAACACCAAACTGTCCAGTCTTACTGAACTAAGGCTTTTACAGAAGGATTTATTGAAATATAGTTCCAAGTCTGATTTATTGGGCATTTTCCTTCAAAAAACAAGGCAAAATTTTATTTATTTATTTATTTATTTGATTTATTATCTTTTATTTTAAGTGCATTTTCTAATTTACTAACCTATAACAAATAAATTATAAATACATTTTGTGCATTTTTAAAAACAAAAATTCTACAATTGAAATGATTATTCTGCCCGACTTAAATGTATATAACAATATAAACTCCTATCCCATTTCCCAAGTTTACTATATATTTTATGTTCAAAATAAACTTAAAAAATAAAAACAGATAATTTTAAACTCAATACTTTTACTACAAAGAAAAAATATATAATTTGAACTCCCTTTGTATCTAAAAACAAAACGTAACATTCAAACAATATTTGTTTGCAGTGTCACCTCCTTTTCATCAGCTGAACAGACTCTGTCATAAGTTTCAATAATTCATTATGAAAAGGTTGCAAATATTTTCTCATCATCTTGGAAATAGGAAATATCCCCTGCAAAGTGCCCGCGTACCCCTGGTTGGGAAACACTGGAGTACCCTGAAGAAACCTACCCAACGCTAGGACAGCCCCACTCGGTCCAGGAGCTGAACTCAGGCCCTTTTTGCTGTGAGGTGACAGTGCTAACCACTCTGCCACTGTGCCAGGGGCGGAGCTAGAGAAAAAATCACAGGGTGGTAAGGAGGATAATGGAAAATTTATGGGTTGCAAACAGTTTAATACATTATATCTACTACTAACGTTTGAACAAAATAGGATAATTGAAAAATAACTATTTTGTTGCTTATAAAACAGAGAATAGGACAGGTCACCTTCATTTAATTAACTTAAAATCTTCAGCTGTCTTTGTCCGTTACAGCTGGACAAAGCTCTGCACAAACATGTCCAGAGCTAAAGTTTTACTTCATTTGTATTCAGGTAATTCAACTTAATTAGTCTAGAGATTAAAAACCTGCACTACTCATTGGTAATACAACTACTATCTTGCACATCTAAGGTAATTTATATAACCCATCCTGATGTTTGTCCAGAAACTGCATAAATTCCACCTGGGCATCTGGTGTTTTATTGTTGTTTGCTCTTAGTCAGTGAAGTACTTTTCTTGTATGATGCTTATTTTTAAATATTTAAAGTTTTCCTCATAAATGTCTGACCCATCACAAAATTTGTATTTTCCCGTCTGCTGTCTCCAGGTGGGGTGGCATCTGGGGAGGCAGCTGCCCCCCTGTGCCACCCCTCTAGATCCGCCCCTGCATTGTGCCACCAAGGTGGTATGAAAATATACAAGTTTCATTTTTAAACCATATTTTAAACCACTTTTGGGTTGAGTTTAAATGAATCTAATGTTTCTACTGACTGTTCGTCTACATGGCTTGTCAACAGCAATCCTACTGGAAAATCATGTATTTCAGCTCTGTTTACTAGAGCCCGACCGATATATATAGCCCATTAGAAAATTATCGGTTATCGGCCGAAATCTGGCCGATATCCGCCGATATAAACAGTACTAGTTTTACTCTGTTCTGGAATAAGACCTGTTTACTTGCAAGTGATTACCTTCTGCTATGTGTCCAGCAGAGGGCGCTGGCGCCAACTCAGAGTGTTTCCCAGCAGTTTGGTTCTTACTCTGCAGTTCATAGGCAACTCCTCAACTCGCCTTCTCATGGCCTGAAAAGCTCAAAATGGCAATAAAAACATTTTACTAATTTCTTTGCCATAAAACCTCATAGAACAAAAAATTAAAATGCATTTTGTAGCTCTTTCCACGCTCTACTTGCGCAGTGAGTTTAAATGAAATTTAAGTTAAACAAATGTAGTTTAAGCTAAATAAAATAAAATAAATAAATACATATAATACATAAAATACATAATAAATTAAAATACTTTTTCGGTTGTTGTATCGGATATTGGTATATTTTTGTTACTTAATATCGGTATCGGCCTCAAAAAAATCCATATCGGTTGAGCTCTACTGTCTACACCAGGTTACAAAAAACAAAAAACAAACAAATAATGGCGATGCTTAAAAGCAGACGTGTTACTGCCTTGTATGCAGTTCTGCTAAGATACTGGACCAAAGGATGAAAAATAGGACTGTCCTTTAAAAAAGTCCACAGGAAAACCTAAAGGGTTAAAGATGCACAAACACTTTCCCTCCGTCCCACTTCCTGACGCCTCTAAACCGGGCCATCAGCTCAGATCGGACGTCCCGCTCCCCCCTCCGCCCTCTCTCCTCTCCCTAATCCACCTCAAACGCTTACCGCAGCACCATTTAAGGCACAGGGGTCGCAGATTAGGAAGCTAGCGGCGCGGAGGTTAGCCGAGGCGCGATGGGGACGCCAGATAAGACGCATTTCGGAAAAGCCGTGCAGCTGGAAATGACAGACGTGCGGGGAAGGAAGGGGCGCCTACCTTTTCGGGGGCCCACGAGCTATAGCGCTGCTGCAGATGTATGTATACGTATGTGAGGCCAGAGCGGCAGAGTTTTTCCATGTGGGATTTACTCGCTGTGCAGTTAATGGGTGATAAAGTTCAAGGGGGAGGGACAGGAGCGGATTAGAGGAGGAGAGAGGCAGCAGTAGACGAGGAAGTGAGTTTGTACCGAAAAAAAAAAAAAAAAAAGATGGCAGCTGGACAGACAGAGGCAGGACTGACAGGAGTGGAGAAGGTGTTGAGCCCTCTACTGGACACACTGGTTTTTATGAGACAAAGAAAACAACCATTGATTTCATGCCATGCTTTTGTTGCATTTCTTTACAAATCCTGCTTATAGCTTGCATGGAAATATGTTTTCCTGTTGGTACAAAAGGAGAAAGCTTTTTTTTTTGGAGAAGGCAGCAAAAAGGCAACAGATTTTACTCATTCAAGTTTAAAACAAGCTCTTCAAAAAGTCACATGTAGTGGTTGAAGCGTTACATTGTTGAGAAGTTTATCAATTTCTTTACATTAATCACAGTTCTGGCTGTGAAGCATTTAGTATATGATTCCAACAAGGAATTTTGGCATTTGTTGGTGAATTGTTGACTGTAAACTGCCCCTAGTGGATGAATGTGAGAGTGAATGATCTGTCTGTGTGTGTCTGCCCCGCCTAAGGCCCAAAGTTGCTGGGTATGAGCCAAGTACCCGCGACCTCTAACGGGAATAAGCAGAAGATCTTTGTACTTTTTAAAATTTTACTTCGTTCCAAACCCACGACACAGAGGCAGTGAGCTGCTGCTGGACGTCTGCGTGCTTCACCTGCTGAGCTAAAGTGCAGAATGTTTTTTATTGTTTTTTTGTTTTTTTCCCAACCCAGTGTGCCCTCTGTACAGGTCCCAAGCCCTGATAAATGGAGAGCCGTGCATCAGGAAGGGCATCCAGCGTGAAACTTATGCTGGATCTAATGGATCCACTGAGCCAGGGTCTCCCAGCTGTAACTCAGGAGCTACCAGAACCACTCTCAACCACTTTTCAAGTCGCTCCCCAAAAGCTAAATGATTTATCACTTGGCAAACTAACTCCAGTCAAATTCACCGGCCTCCTTCGTGCACACGATTATTTTAAGATTAGGTGAAAGGGGAGCTAAATATTTTTGTGGTTTGAATGTAAAAATCTACAATGAACACTCCTGACTGTAATCCATTCACCTGTGCAATGATGTTTTAATATTGCTTTAACTGTCAGCACCTTCTGGAAACCTGTGCAATATTTATATTATTATGTGCCATAATTATTTTATTTTACTTGAAGCACCTATTCACAATGCACACTCTTTACTTATGGTACTTGAATATCCATACTCTGTCAGATTATATACTGTACATATTTATTATAGTGTATTTAATTGCTTATATTCTAATTTAGTTTATTTAGCTCTGCTTGTAGTTTAGTTTTTTAGTTAATTATCTTTGTCCAGACTGGTCTCTGATACACTTTGTCCTCTTGTGTGATACCACTGTGTGCTAACTGTACTTATGCTGTTGCAACAATGCAATTTCCCCACTGAGGGACTAATAAAGGTTTTCTTATTCTTATTCTTAAAGTTACACTGTGTAAGATTCCCGGTCTTGCGCCTCTAGAGGCCACAGGTGCCACTGCACCGTCGCAAAACGTAAACACTAGGGCCCCTCCTCCTTCTGAAACTGTGCGAGCGTGCGTTACGTCAAACTAACAATGGGACTAGAGAGTGCATTCATATTTACTGTATAAACTTCTGTAACCACTTGTGTGGCTGCAGATTGGATCTTCTATAGAGTTAGCGCTAGCGTTAGCTTATCGCGCAATGGTCGCATTAAAACAACTAATAACTGTATGAAAAAGCATGTTCTAAAGAAAAAATAAAGAGGCTAATTTACCTGCCCAACAATAAAGAAGCAAAAACGTGATCTGATTTGCAGCCTTCTCTGTCTCTCATCTGACGCCAGCGAGCAAAAGTCTGTCCGATGTTGACTCTTGTCTGCGATCTGGTGCGGTCCCTTTCACATTTTCTTTTTCTTGCCTCGTCCGACATTGTCTTCATCTTCTTGTGTCCTTCGGCCCTGACGAACTGGCGAAAATAACAACGCTAAAAGTAGCTTCCTGGTTATACTGCGCCTCAGGTATAAGAGCAGAAGGGAATGCCGTAAAGCAAGTCGTTCCCTGTCACGTGACTTTTCCTGAACAGCGGAGCGCTCCCGGCCAAACTGCGAGGGTGGTTTCTCAGTACAGAAGCCCCGCTCAGAGCAACAGATCACGCCTCAGGCCTTATAATCGCTCAAAAAATCACAAAAACAAGTCAGTATGCCCCACATATTTAGGAGAAAAGTTACACAGTGTAACTTTAAAATGTGAGTTGTGGACACCAGCATTTTTTGTAAATGTTCACAGAAAACAAAAATTAATTTTCCTGGAGTGGAAAGTGTTAAACTGGCCACTGTTTAAGGTGTACCCCTCCTAAAGCCCATAGTCACAGGAACAGGCTCCAGTGCCTGTGAGCCTTAAGCTGGGGACACACAACACGATTTTTTTGCCTGATTTTGTAACGATTCACAGTTACATCGAGTCTGTACCAGTCAACAACAGTTGCAGGGAATCATAATCACCAGTCGGCCCTGAAATCTGTGAGTGTGTGATGTTCAAAGACTTGAATCGGTGCAAAAACCCGGCCTGACGTCAGTCGCAATCAAACACCGACTCTGGACGCACTCCTGTAGTGTGGGCTGTTTACATCCAACTGGGAATTCATGGAGTCCAGCGGCCGATGACAAACAGCTGATGGGACACAGGAAACAGCGTCAGAGAACGAAGACAAAGCAACAGGAAGCGGTGGGAAAATATAAGCGGAAATTTAAAGAAGAAGAAGAAGAAAACATAAACAACCATGGCAAACACCGAAGAAAGTTGAGCGCTACCCAAGCAAAACTGGATACATGGACGTTTTTTCTTTTTCCTTTTTTCCAAACAGATAGCTGCACACACAACGGCAACAGTGACCCAGGTAGCTCCATGTTTGTTTACCATTTAGTTCTCGCAGCGAGAGTTTGCTGCGTTTGGTTGGCGTCAGTTGCAGTTACAGATCTTGTAGTGTGTGAGGCGCAGTCTTTCAGTCGTCAGAACTAAATCTGCTGAAACCAGTCGTTAGTGTGTGCTCCTAGTCTTTTCAGAATCTGTAACGACTGAGAAAATCGTGCAGTGTGTCCCCAGCTTAATAAATGTAATGAGGGGAAAAAAGGTTAGAGACCCCTGAAGAGAAATGCCGAAAGGAAACTGAAAGATTCTGTATTTATGTTTATGTTTTTGTTTTGTTTTAGAGTGTCCTGTATGTTGTTGGCAGGAAAAAGTTTTTAAAAAGTTTATCTGGCTTAAAAACTGATCAGACTTAAGTGAAAGAAAACAAACTGTCACTTCTGTCAGCCCCCTCTCTCCTCAGCGTCCCGCACAGGAGCGGGGTTTGTTAGTTTGTGGGTGTCATGGCCTCCCTCTGCGATGCGTGGACAGGACAGGCCCGTCACCGCTGCAGTGTTATTATAGGCCTGTCTCTCCGCGGGACACTCTGCACTTTTTCACCAGCCCTGGCCCCTCCCGTGGACAGGACAGGCCCGTCACCGCTGCAGCTCTCTCGGCGGGACGTCCTACCCATGCGCCGGCCCTGGCCCCGCTCTGCTCACTTCACAGGGAGGCTGCAAATTAAACGGGGACTCCCCTCTCTGTCGGTCTGCGGGACATCACAACTCTCTGACTTTAGATCCACGACGGAAGGTAAAATATGTTCAGGAGGAAGCTGAGGTTTTCAAATAAATTAAAGAAAATATGAACGGTTTAGGCTCAAAACTTAAATCCTGACGCACACAAAGACTCAGCAAAAATAAAAATAACTTTAGGTATTTAGAGTACAATAAACAACATTTTATCATCTTAAAGAGTCGTAAATGTGGCTTTTCCCTCATCACACCTGACAATTAATTTAAAACATTTAGAAAAAGTTTAAAGCAAACATCAGGTTGGTTTGTTAAAGCAAGACACTGCAGAGGAATAGACTTTTTTTTTTCTCAGATGTCAGTGTGAAACGTTTCCTGTAGATTGCTGACATAAATAATGTTTTCATATGCAAAAAAAAAAGTATTCTTTTGTGGAAATTCATACTGTCTTCTTAAGTAAACTACTGTTCAAAAGTTTCTTTCAGTCAGACAGGAGTGTTTGTTTACCTGCTTTACTAGTTTCGACTACTTCCTGTAGCCTTCGTCAGAAGCGTCTCGTGATGTCGCTGTGACGTGTCTTGTAGACTGCTTATGTTGTTTTGTCAGACAGTAGGGAAAGCTTGCGCCCCCTGCAGTCTGACACCCTCTCCAGGACCGCATCCCAGGTGTGGGATAAGGTGTAGGCTCCCTCGTCCCGGTTCATGGTCCCTGGTGCCCGTTTCCTAATTTCAATGGCCTCCCTGATCCAGCGATGGTACTTGTTGCTTTCAGCACGGATGGGGCCTGGGATGCGGTCCTGGAGAGGGTGTCAGACAGTAGGGGGCGCAAGCTTTCCCTACTGTCTGACAAAACAACATAAGCAGCCTACAAGACACGTCACAGCGACATCACGTGACGCTTCTGACGAAGGCTACAGGAAGGAGCCGAAACTAGTAAAGCAGGTAAACAAACCCTCCTGTCTGACTAAAAGAAACTTTTGAACAGTAAAAAAAAGTATTGTATGTGTAAAATAGAGCAAATGTGCAAATATCTTTTTTAAATAATCAGACTATTGGATAGAGCTAGTCCTAAAATTCTTGATTTTTTTTGTTGTTCGCTATGATCCATAAAAATACTTTTACAGAGGGGATTATAGAGATCTGAGTTAGTCTTCATTAACCCTCCTCCAGCCCTAAGACATTTTTTGATGTTTTGCAGCAGTTTTTTGTGGATAACTTTTGCTGTTTTGATTCAAATGGCATAGATTTTGCCTCAGGTGTGTATTTTTGGATGAATTTTCAGATTTTGGGATTTTTATTTATTTATTTATTTGAAAAATCCTCTTAAAAATGTGTCTAAAAATAGTCACACTTTTACCCCTAAGACATTTTTGGTGCCATTGACTCCCATTAAAATGACATTTTTATCAAACACTGTCACTGCAATATAATTTCACAGTTTTATCAAGTATTTCATGGATTCATGACAGTGAGGGATTGGAATTTTAGTTTTTATTGTTTTTTACTAGGTGGCGCCATTTCCCCCATATATGGTAGACAGAGGTATAAATGTGGAGATGGCCACATTAGTGTTTGTATAAATGATCAAGCCTACAAGGCAAATAAAAAACATTTTTTGAACTAAAATGATTTGGGTGTGTTTTAGGGTTGTCATAAGTTGGTGTGAAAGTGTTTGTTAAGAAATGAGTTTGTTTGTGTTTGCGTGAGCACAAATCCAAAATGTAGTTCTTACAGAGATGTGCACATCAGGATAAAGTAGAAAAAGTGCCCAGACTGAGCAGAGGCAGAGGTTTGTGCTGGATGTGTCTGCACCACACAAACTGGAATTTAAGAGGTTAAATTTCATAAACAGAATGACATTTTGCTGTGTATGATGAGGGCTGAAGTTAATCATGAAATCCCCCCCAAAAGTTTTTGAATTATCTATTATTATATAATTTTCTATGGCAGTTCATTTTTTTGCACCTTAGGACGAAAGGTGTGATTAAAAATGTTTCATCTGCCACTACACAAAAATTGAAAATCTAAAAAAAAATATCAATCATGATGTCAATTTTTTTTCTTTGTGATTTTTGCCATAATTTGAAATCAACTTTTAATCACATAAACTGGAATTTAAGGGCTTACATTTCATAAACAGAATGACATTTTGCTATGTATGGTGAGGACTGAAGTCAATCATTGTAACCATGAAAAAAAAAAAAGGAATTATTGACCATTAGATAATTTTTCTATGGCGGTCTTTATTGGTGCATTTTTTTTGTGCTTAGGGCGAAAGGTGAGACTAAAAAGTTAGGGCTGTACTACAAAATACTATCTTTGGCCTTAAAAAATAGTTTGCCTTAGTATCAGGCTAGGAATTATATATTAACAAATCCCTCTGTAAAAGCCTTCAGAATATAGTTCAGTGGTAAAGACTGGACAGGTTGGTGCTAGTGAAGTAAAGATTTCTGCCTCAGAGTGAGAGAAAAACCCATTTTGAGAAAACAGACTTTGAAATTAAAATATCCCCAATAGAAATCTATGGACACAAGTGACTACATGTATTAAAACCTCCATGTGTCATTTGGACATTTTCTGTTTTTCAGTGTTAAAGCCTCAGGTTAAAGGAGCCAACTGGACCAAAACCTAACAGTGAAAATAAAATGTTTTGCCCAAAGTGTGTCCCCTTCACTTGTTAACAAGCTTAGTAACTCCAAAATTAATATTAGATGTAATTTTCACAAAAGGTCAGGAACTGGCCAATAAGGACATTATTAGTTTTGTCCCACTAACCCTAAGGTTGGTTGATCAATCCCCCCATTTACAGCATTGCATTCTGCCGTTATGTCCTTGAGCAAGATACACCTTGCCTCTGTATGAATGTGTCAGTGTGATTGTGTTTGGTGGTGGGGCAGAGACACTGTATGTGCAGAATAGCAGCCACATCTCTGTCAGTTTAATTCGTTTTAGAAAATCATTTGTGGACTTTGTGGAACAATAGATAAAGCATTTACCCCGAACTAGAAGATTTGTGGTTTAAATCCAGTTCTGGGACACTACATCTCTACCATTAGATCACACTCCTTTGTAGTTTTGAGATAGTTTTTTCACAATTTCTCTATAACTGGTTCAAACTCATGGTTTTGTGTATGTGTGCTACTCTTCTGTGTGTGTGTGTGTGTGTGTGTGTGTGTGTGTGTGTGTGTGTGTGTGTGTGTGTGTGTGTGTGAGTGTGTGTGTGTGTGTGTCTGCTCTTCTGACCTCCAACACAAAGCCAAAACGCCGTCAGGTTGTGAAGTTCCACTGTAAACGCTCTAAACAGTGAGTGTTTGTGTGTAGCGCGTGCACACAGGATCCCAGCAGGAGTTTGAGTTCAGCACCACGGACAGCGGACGCAGCCAAAGACACACTTCTCACCTGAGACAGAGCTCGTCCCCGGAAACACGACAACAACACCTCCACGTTAACAATCCCACAACTCTGAGACCGACTGGGACACGAGACGGGGCCACATGATCCGGCAAATAAAAGACAATATGTAAAATGTTTTCTAAAAAAGGCTGTAGACTTCTCATTGTTTCATTTTGGGAAAAGGCTAAAAACTAAATAAAATATGTGGGAAATGGCTACATCTTACTTACACTAGGGCCTTAGGAGTTTTAGGGGCCCCATGAGCATCTCTTGTCACGTCTGAGTTTGAAATAGAACACATGGCTTTGTTACAGAATAAAGTTTTATTAATAAGATTTATGAACTTATTACAAAATGCATGACCAGCACCTGTATGCTTACTAGAATTACAAAAAATCAAAATTAATGAACACAAAAAATAAAATAAAAAATTAATATGAATGTTATTAGGTTAAAACTGTATCACACACTGTAAAAAAAAAAAAAAAATCTGTAAATTTTACGGTAAAAAATTGGCAGCTGTGGTTGCCAGAATTCTACTGTAAAAATTACAAGAGGCCTGTATTTCATTTTACAGTATAATTTTATCACAAATGTTGTTTTTACAGTTTTTGACTTAAGTTTTTATTATTATTTACTGTGAAATTTAAACTTTCAAAAAAATAGATTAACTGTATATTTTACAGTTTGTGACTTACGTTTTAATCAACATTTACTGTAAAATTTAAAGTTATTAGCTTTTAAAAAGGTGTTAAACTGTAATAAACACAGGACTCAATTATTTTAACAGTGCTATACTGTATACATTACAAAAAATAAAACTAAAAAATACAATTTTGCCTTATTTTTAATATTACAGTTGATTACCGTAACCAAAACAGTATTTTACAGATATATCGATTACAATCTTTTACTGTTGAGATTTTACAGATTTTTACCATGAAATCTACAGATATTTTTTACAGTGCATGTAGCACCTATCTTTTTCAAAAACCGCAATAAAATCAGATGATAGCTATGGATTTATATATTAGACGTCTAATGCTTGAGCCAAAAGGTAGCAGAGTAAATATTTTTTGTGTTAAAAAAAAAAAAAAAATTACCCCTAACATATACATATGTTTACATCATATCTAACATGTTTAAATCAAATATTAGTTTTACTGATAACAGTGGTACAGCTGAGTTATTAACAATTACAAATATATTTTACATAATGGCCAAGTTGTTTATGTTTACATTTTTGTGTTGCATCACCCATCGTCCAATCAGAAAAGAGACCATTGTTTTGATTTAGACCGCAGTACTGTTTTAAACCAGTAGAGCGCTGCTGCTGCTGCTGCTTACAGGAGCTTTAATGTACTTCAAACCTTTAAGGGCCATTCTTAAAACATGCACTGGGGCCCCTCATTACCAGGTTCCACCGCTGGTCACACGGCAATAAGCTGCTCTCCCATTGGCTGCAGAGATCGAAACAAATCCTTTGATGGCTCTTTCTTTAAAACAAACAATGGGACTGTTGTTTGTTTGTTTGTTTTCTTCTTCTTCTGGCTGCGTTCCACACTGATAAACAAACAAGCTCCACCTTCTTTGTGACTACACAGAGTGAGACAAACAGCACAGGAGCGCTGGCTTATTTATATGCAGATATTGAAATTTGAGAGAAGAGTGTTTGTGTATTGTTAAAAACGTTTTTGTTTCAAATTGTTTGCACTAAAAGCTCTGTTTTGCACAGAAGTTCATTTGTAGCCCGCTTAATTATTTTGCCACAGAGGTTTTTTTATGTATTTCACATTTTATTTATTTTATTATTGTTGTTGTTGTTGTGTTATTTACACACACATTTATTACAAAGAGGAAATCCAAATGAAGTTATTATGAATATTTCAGAATAATTTTAAATTATTCCCCAAAGCTGCTTCTTAAAATAAACAGGATTCTTCTTCCTTCAGAGAGCTGTAAATCCAGCTCTACTCAGTAAACCAGCCTTTTCCAAAGTCCAGACTGTTGTGGCCCTCTTAAGTTTCCAAAATCCCCCGCGTACCCCCAGCATAGGAACTTCCCTCTGTTGTCATATTTTTATCTTTATATTTCTATATAAATGTTACATAAAACCCAGAATTGTTGGCTAAAGAAACATTTAAACGAGTATATAGCTGTAATTCATTTCAACTCAGTTTCTTTTTCTGTACTTAATGTAGACGGCCTCTGGGGGGCCCCCTGCAGTACTTTCACAGGTCGCCCCAGATCCCACTTTGGGAACTACTGCAGTAAACAACAACATACTGGCTTTTTAATAATTCTTTAAGTGTCCAGCTTTGGGTGCATCTGCTCAAAAGTCAAAACAACCTAAAAGGAAAACATACACTGTCTGTGTCCGAACGTCCTCCCTAATCCCTCTGTAGTGCACTTTGTAGTGGTCACGCCATTTTGTAGTGGTGTCTGAATGTCTAATGGATAAAAACAATGCATTTTGAAAAGTAGTTGACAGCGATGGTCACTAGAGGTCAGTATAGACCAGAATGCTTTGCAAGTTTTGGAGGAGAACAGCGGGACAGGTTTTTAAACTGTACACAACACGTCTGAATGAAACCAGTTAGAAACACTGTTTTTACTTCTGTCACGTCGTCATCAGAAATAAAAAGCTCTTAAATAAACCGTTGCAGTGTAAAATTGCTAACGTTAGCTTAGCCAGCGTTCAGCCTCCCCACGTAAGGCACAGAGCTGCAATAATCCTCTCTGTTTTATTCATTATAGCCATAATTCATGTTAAATATCACACGTATGACTATTATTTATCTATAAATACTAAAACTAATACTAAAACCATACCGCCTTGTGGAGGCCCGATCCCGTCAGACCTCGGAAGCTAAGCAGGGTAGGGCCTGGTCAGTTCCTGGATGGGAGACCGCTGGGGAACACCAGGAGCTGATGTGAATGTGAGTGAGTGAGTGGGGACTACGGATGGAAATTAGCTCTGAGCTATAATCCGGTGTATTTACAGCACTAGCTGCTGTTCATTAATACACGCTGTCCCATTCAAATAAATAAATACTTTTTTTTTTTAAAGTGAGTCTGGTTGGGCTTTATCACAGAAGAAC
Source organism: Bostrychus sinensis (assembly GCA_020698575.1). NCBI lineage: Eukaryota > Metazoa > Chordata > Actinopteri > Gobiiformes > Eleotridae > Bostrychus > Bostrychus sinensis. The sequence goes on along the minus strand of CM036245.1, from coordinate 5,965,263 downwards.
ATTATCAGACGCCAGAGTCTCATGAGAGTCACGTGAGAGAAAAATAGTGTGTGAGGCTGAATCTTTCACAAAATGAGTGCACTACAGTCCGCTGTATAGTGCTGGACTGTATAGGGACTGAGGGGTTAGGGGCTAGGGAGGACGTTCGGACACAGCCTATATTTCCAAAAGTATTCACTCAGCTGCCTTTACACACATATGAACTTAGGTAACATCCCATAATAATCCGTAGTGTTTAATATGACATGGGCCCAGCCTTTGCTTCTGTCTACATCAGACTCTGATCCTTGGCTCTCAGTCTTGGCTCTAATTCATCCCAAAGTTGTTCTGTCAGGTTGAGGTCAGGACTCTGTGCAGGTTCAGTCAGGTTCTTCCACACCAAACTCACTCATCCAGGTCTTTATGGACAGGAAGGGGCCGTCCCCAAACTGTTCCACAAAGTTGGGAGCATGGATGTGTCCTAAATCTCTTGGTGCTGAAGCATTCAGAGTTCCTTTCACTGGAACTAAGCTCCTGAGAACAACCCCACATCATAATCCACATTCATTAACTTTTTGCTGTGTTTTAATGAACTGAAAGCAAGTAACTTATGTTGTTGAGAAAATGATTGGGGGTGGGCAAAATATGTTGGAAGCTGGGTTCAAATTGATTGTGAACATTTAAAGCAGAACTCAGGAACTTTTCTGTCCTAAAGTGTCCAGCATCTCTCCCCGCTGTCTCTGGGCTGAAAACGACACAAGTCTGAGCGTTGCCAAACCCAGAAGTGCTGGTAGTAATGGCTTTGTTTCTCGACTTTCATCCTGGCAGAGAAGGCACATAGCAGAAAAAACTTTGTACAGATACAAAGAGAGAAAAACCAAAGTATAACCGAGCGAGGGATCGTATAGGAGTCAATGGGACTTGTATTTACAAAAATAAATGAAATGGAATGAAATCAAAGTTACTGCCAGGTAAAACCAGAGCAGTGTGGGTCTGCTGAAGTGTTCCTGCAGCCCACCCAGTTTGGCTGTAGCCTGAGAAAAATGAAACGCTCCTTTCACTTCTCCTGTCTCACAATCACAGAACTACACAGACTGAAGGTAAACTCACTGCTCACAACAAACAGGTTCAGCTTGGCTTTAACAAAAGACACAGCTGTTCAGCTAAAATGTACAATGAAATTTGTAACTGAATTCATTTGCGGATTTCTTTAGTTTTAAGTTAAAATAATTGGTTTAAATTGATTTAATAATTTTGATTAAAAACATTAATTTGTTAAATTATTTGGGTGAAACCTAATTTCATTATGTAAACCACTGATTACAGACATTTCATTTTGTAAAATATGAATTTAAATAAGTTACTGTGCAATTTGTTAATTCATTGGGTTTATAATTAGAGCTAAAAGGTTACTTTAAATAAATAATTGAAAGTTTAAAACTATTGATTGACAAAATGTGATTTTAAATTGTAAAAGTTAAAATATGTTTGTTAAATTATGTTCATTGTGGTGATTTTTTTCATGTGCATTTTGTGTCTTTGTAGGTTATCAACCTACTCCATTTAACCAATCTACACTGTTCATGTGTACACAAGTCTAGCTGCTAAAACATGTCAATGAAACAATAAACTGAAACATCTAACAACAAAAGAAAACAATTAATAAAATAAATTAAAAGGCGTGAGTTGTTCCAGCGTCCTTTTGTGTGAAGCCAGCCTTTTTCAAGATTGGGCAGCAGCTGAATTAACTTTTTTAAAAACTTAAACAGTATTTTTTACTCATTCAATCCTCACCTGTGCCTTAAATTGTCTTTTTTTAGAAACATGATGACCTAGAATCACCTTTAATTCCTCCATTAATTCATCATTTAAGAAAACAGGACATCTTTGTGTTGCAGGTTATATCCTCAGACAGACAATGACTAAAACCTGCTCAAAGATCTCTGTCATTCACTCTTTTCCTCTCTGCTCTTCAGTTTTATGTCCAGCCCTCCAGAAGACAACGACCGCCGCCTGTATTAGAGGTTTTATGCAAGAGTTTGAGCTGAGACGGCCGTCAAAAGTCCCAATAAAACATTTGCTGTGATGGTGACTTCAACACGACCGGGCCTGGAGTCTGAAGGTGACCCGTGGTTTATGTCTGATCATCGTCTGTTCGTATTGTTCTATTTAGGAAAATGATGGGCAGGATTGAACAGAAGGGCAGGAAGTAGAAGTAAAACTGTTAAGTACAAGGTCACTGGAGGAACTGGTTAATACTAGAGATTTTTTTAAATATAAAGTTCTTTTTGTCTGTGTTTTCCAGGATTATTGGTGTGGGTTTTTATGCCCTTCCTCATGCATCAGTGAGCATTTATTGTCCCGACTTTGGATCGGCACAAATTGTGGATGAAATGTTTTAACGTGCAGCTGGCCCCATCTCCTTTTTTTGCGAAAGCAGGAGGGTCTGGTTCCTCTGAGTCTTTCCCAACAATTTATTTGGAACCAACCTATCACAGTCTTTAATCTGCAGAGCGTTATATCGAAGAAGTATATCCAAATTAACCAAGATGGTGCCGGCTAAAATGGAGCAATATTATCATTTCTCTCACCTCTGTTTGATTGCGTTTAGTGCTTTCCTTTGTCACCTGTTGGTTCCTTTGTGAGTCTTGATACGGGACCAGACTCTTTGTGTAAAACAGAAAAAGACTGGACTTGTCTGGCTGGAAGTGAACCCATCTTCATCTAGTCTTTGTGGCACAAAGAGTAAACTGACTTTATGTCTTTTATTTGACATAACAGACCTGGGCCACTCCAGTCTGTGGTACACAGTCTACAGGGCGCCATCAAAGTTCATCAAGCTGGAATATTTTCGAAAATCTCTTCTACACACAGTATAATATAGATTTAAATGATATCTTCCGTTTTTCATGTCTGGTGTCTGGTGGTTTTTCAAAATTATGTTCAATTAAAAATACAAACGCATACCTGTCGACTAATTTCATGTTCTTTAAGGTCCCCTATTCTGCTAAACCAAGCTTTTAACCATGTTATAATGTTAATTCCACATCAAAAACAGACCTGGAGTAGTATTTTGTTTAAGTAATCCTGTATGCTGCGGCGCTGCCCTTCTCCAGAGCTGAAAACGCTTGGTCTCACAGCTCTACTTAGACATGCGAAACCAGGAAGTGCTCCTGCGCGTTTCTAAAGCCCAGACACCGTCACCGATCATTTCAGCCTTAAACCTCCGTCACTACCAAGCAGTCAGCTCATTTATCTGTCTGTTAGCCTCATGTCGCTAACAGCTGTGCTAATTAGCCTATTTATGCTCTGTCCAGTCCCCATTGTTGCCAGCAGACACCTAATCCAAGTGTTCTCTGCAAAGTTAAAATAATGTAGTGCTACAGGTAACAATGTGAAAAATACCACTGCAGTACTACAATGGGTTTATTGTAAAAAAACAAAACTGACTACTATTTAGTATTATGTGTAAAAAGTAGTAGTAGTAGTTTGGGTGGTAGTAGCATGCTCTGGCATTGCATACTGTCGTTGTGTCCTTGGGCAAGGCACTTGTTTAGCCGCATTTTGTAATAACACCACATTATGTAATAAATGTCCAAAATGTAATAAAATTGCCACGTAAATTTGTAATAAAGCTGCATTTTGCAATAACTGACACATTTTGTAATAAAATGCCCCAACGCATTATGTAACAAAATTTGCCGCATTTTGTAATAAGTTATTACATTTTGAGCAAATTATTACAAAATTCACATTACACATTTTTATTTTCAGGAAAATGTAATAACATGGTGCATTGTGTAATCACAATCAATCTTTAACACAATTTAAGAGCATTTTAGAACTAAACTGCATCAAGTAGTTACAGTTTATATAATTAGCTCTGTTATTATACACAGATTAAATATAATAGATATTTTGGAGGGCAATTTTTCCCTCTCCAAAGTTTTCCCTCTGTTACAGCACTAACTCAAGCAAACGTCAGTATTTCTGTGCCTATAACAAATGTATAACCTCGATGAATACTTGGCCCAGCAGTTCAGCAACTAATATTGAAAAACTACTACTACTACTAATACTAGAAAAACAACAAATCCAGTTTGAGATTGTGATTACATGTTACTACATTTTTCTGAAAATAAAAATGTGTCAAGTGCATTTTTTAATATAATATTTTAATATTACAAAATTTGTACATATTTTTTATAATTTATTTCCAACATCAAAACAAAAATCTATTCTTTTTTCCATATTGAAGCACTGAAACATATGAAAGCTCAAATGTCTCACTGACGAAAAGGAGGAAAGGAAAGGATGAAAAGGAGGCAATACTACTATACTTACTACAGAATATTAATCAAATATATTTTACTTTTTTCAGATTTATTAGCCAGATTTTTTTTTTTTTTTTGTAGAAATATTATTATTTTAAGTTTATTTTAACTTTATTAACTTTATTTTGACCATAAAATAATAGAAAAATAAGAGTTGTATTGTAAATCTTAATTTTAAAGGCAGTCGTATTTATTTTTGTTGTTTTAATTTGAAATTTTAAAAAAATGTAGAAGAAAAAGAATTACTATTTTCAACAAAATTAAACCACTTTCTGAAAAATCAGCAACAGGTAAAAGTGAGAGGGTACTACTGCTCTAGACATCACAAATTGTCCTTTATCAAACTCGCTCGAATCCTTATAAAATTATCAGTCAAGAACTTCAGCTGCACTCACCACTGCAGCTTTTGATGAAACCACTGCAAATCTAAACTAAAATCCACTTCCTGAGTCAGTCCGCGGTCTGTGAGCCAACACTCCCAGCATGCACCTCTCCTCTCTCTCTCTCCGGTACAGCAGAGCGGCCTATATCATATACTCAGCACATATAGGATAAACAAAGGCAGAGTCGGAGCCGCCAGCCCAAATCGATTCCTCACAGTGTTCTGGATTAGCCATGGATGAGTTAATTGATTCAGCACAGTCCAAGTGATCTTCAAACAAACAGGTTTTTTTACACTGGAGAAGGGAGTGACAGCAGAGCGCCGCCACTCTCTCCGTGCGACGAGTCAGTCCCGGAGGCGACGGACCTTATTCTGAACAATGGAGAGAGATACGCAGCCAGGCGGCCTACATTCAGAGGTGGAACTAGACTCTTTCACTCAAGTCGCCTCTTTGGAAGGAATATCTGAGGACATTTTCTGAAACTTACTCAATTAAATAAAACAGTAGAGGTAAAATTTGTTTGGTAGTAGTCAGAGCTTGACATTTACCATATTTTCTGGATTATAAGTCGCTCCAGAGTAGAAGTTGCACTACCCAAAAAATGCATAATGAAGAGGAAAAAAATGTCTAATTTTTGGGAGAAAATTTATTTTACAAAATCCGACACCAAGAACAGACATTTCATGTTGAAAGGCAGGTTATAGTAATAATAGAATAGAGAACAACAGCTGAATAGGTGTGTGGTTTGCTAACGTAACACATTGATGGTTATTCAGCTACATGAAGCATAAACAACGAACTGAATAGGTGTCTCGTATGTTAACGTAATATATTAACAGTTATTCACATAACTATAGCATAAAGAACATAATATAACAAGTTCACCAAACTCACCATCTCACTCCTAATCACTAAATCCTTTAAATTCTTCATCCTCGGTGTCGCTTCTGAACAACTCCGCCAACTCCGGAGGTAGACGAAGCGCCGCTTCCTCCTCTGCGTGGCTGTCGTCAGACTCAGCATCAGTTCCATTTCCAATTATTCCGCTCTTTCTCAGTTGTCTTTATAGCCTAAGTTGTTAGTGGTAATGTTTACATTTTAAATTGTCAGTGGTACAGGTGCAGCAGATGCTGGGACACAAGCCTAGAGCGCCCTCTAACCAACACCTGAAATATTTTAATATATAAGTCACACCTGAGTATACGTCACACCCCGAGCCAGACGATGAACAAAAGTGCGACTTATAGTCCGGAAAATAGGGTACTTGTTTGCTCACTGGCCATTGTGGCTAGTATTTGCCAAAAGTTGCTACCCAATTAGTGTCTTTACTGGCCTCAATTTAATGAGTTAAAGAAATGTAAAATTTTGTTTTATTTATGGACAGGATAAAGAAAAAAATGGGTTACCTAGGCAGAATATATTAATGTAATAATATTGACAATAATTCATTTCAATTTTACTTGTATAGCCCAGTATCACAACAGAAGTCTCCTCAAAGGGCTTCACAAACAGTTAAACAAACACACAATCAACACAAACAATAACTACACTCCTTGATAAGGAAAAACTCCTAAAAAAAGCCCAGCTGTGGGACAAAAAGAAGAAACCTTATGGAGACGATATTGAAGGGTAAAAAAACAGAGGGAACTACATAGATCATGATCTTTTATGATTATCTTTTATCTTTTTTATTTATATCTTTTGAAATATCATAATAACTAAATCACTAAAGGCTCATCAGGGCTTTTTTAGAGAATACATTTTGTTATCATGAGCTTTTCCTCAACGCGTCAGCCTCGCCACAATAAATATCGTACTGTGAGACTAATATCGTGGTAATGCCTTACAGTTAATGTTGGATATACTTCCGTACATGGTGTACACTCAAGCAGATCAACATAAATTCAAGCTTAACCTTTACAATAGGTATTCATAAAATGTAACCGGACACAATTGCAGTGGGAGTTTTTGTGTTACAGCCAAAATGAAAATCTGCCTGTATTTGGCCGGTTGGCGAGGGTTACTGTCAAGCCCTGGTAGTAGTTGTGGTACTCCTAGTAAAGGTAGTAGTAGTAGTTTGGGTAGTACTCTAGCAACACTGAACATTTCAAATCTGCGTCAGCATCAAAGGAGCGCTCTGATTACGAAGCTCTTTTTTGACATTAAATAATATGGGGCGTTTGTTCTAGCGACTCATTACATTTCCCACATCTGTGACGCTAATGTGCTACAGTTAGCTTTGTGCAGACAAAAACATAACAGCATAACATTTTAGGCAAACAGCTGGGAGCAAGTAAGCACAGGAATGGAGCACGGAGGAGGGAAGTGTAGAGAAAGCAGGAGGTATTCTCAGTTTGCAGGTCCAAATGTTGCTGGATGTTCACACAAAGACGTGATGGAACAATCTGGAAGAGATGTGGTGTGGCTGCTTAAACACTGAGCTGAGGGCAGTGGAGTATGCAGATCATGACTTGTGTTATTAGTACTGAGTATTGTTGTTGGAGTGGTAGTAGTAACAATATTTCCTCCAAGTAATTTGTATTTGAGTAACCTTTAAAACACAATACTCTTTTACTTCTGCTTAAATAACGAGCGTTGACTTTTGAGGCAGACTGAGGCAGACTGAGGCAGACTGAGGCAGACCGAGGCAGACAGAGGCAGACCGATGCAGACAGAGGCAGACCGATGCAGACAGAGGCAGACTGATGCAGACTGATGCAGACCGAGGCAGACTGAGGCAGACTGAGGCAGACTGAGGCAGACCGAGGCAGACCGAGGCAGACAGAGGCAGACCGATGCAGACAGAGGCAGACTGATGCAGACTGATGCAGACCGAGGCAGACTGAGGCAGACTGAGGCAGACTGAGGCAGACCGAGGCAGACCGAGGCAGACAGAGGCAGACCGAAGCAGACAGAGGCAGACTGACGCAGACCGAAGCAGACAGAGGCAGACTGAGGCAGACTGAGGCAGACAGAGGCAGACCGAAGCAGACTGAAGCAGACTGAAGCAGACAGAGGCAGACTGATGCAGACCGAAGCAGACCTAAGCAGACCGAGGCAGACCGAGGCAGAATGAGGCAGACAGAGGCAGACCGAAGCAGACTGAAGCAGACAGAGGCAGACTGAGGCAGACTGATGCAGACCTAAGCAGACCGAGGCAGACCGAGGCAGACAGAGGCAGACTGAGGCAGACCGAGGCAGACCGAGGCAGACCGAGGCAGACCGAGGCAGACTGAGTGTCTTTTCAGGGCATTTCCTGACGTGGCTGTTCCACCTTGATTGAATCTTCCTCGGAGCGGCACCATGACAAACACAGTCATTAACACGGCTCCATCACGGCCCAGTGAACCACACGCCTCTCTGTGCACTCACTACTCAGCCCAAGACTAAAGAAGTACTGTTTTTGTTCTTTAATCAGTAATGAGAGCATGTTTCTGTTGCGTATGGTCACTATGTTTGTTTTTCTATATTTAACAATCGTGACCTTTGGGAAAGTCCCACAGAGATAAACAACCTCTTCTGTAGGGGAGTTTTGGCCCCATGGGGGACCTGTACATGTTTTTGGCGGTAGAGGAAACCGGAGCAGACACAGGGAGAACATTACCCTGGCTGCAAGATAAACTCTTAACCTATTCTGTACAAAGAAGTTAGTCTGGTACCTCTTCATATGTAAGTTTCTATGGGCAGAACAATCACAGGTGGAACAACCAATCAGAGAAAGACAAGGCCAGACATAAGCAATGCACCGCTGACCCAAACAAACATGGTGGTTTGCTGTTTTTGTCATTAAACACCAGAATACGGCATATTATTACTGATTCTCCTGCATTTTTCTCTTAAAATCAAAAGAAACCAATGAAATGAATAATCTGCCTTTTCAAATAAAAATATAAAATTAAAATACTATTTATACTTTTTAAACTAAATTTTACTAAATATTTTACGTTTAAAATAAATGTTTAAGTCATGACTGTACAAATAATTCAAATAATTTGAATAAATTCCCATTGAAACATCTATTAAACCAAAAAAATAAAGTAAAAACATATATAATTTTTAAATAATATTATTTAGCAGTTTCATGAATATTCTCTTATCAACTTGAAAATAAATTTTGTAATAATTCTTAAGTACCCCCTGCAATGTGTTTGTGTACCCTAGGGGTCCCCGTACCCCAGGTTGGGAAACACTGCAATACACGACATCATGACATTTAGAGTTTACATTAAACTTCTAGCTTTGAGTTCAGCATTAGCCCAATGCAAAAACAAACCTATCCAATGTTTCTACCTCAGTTTCTTTTTTCTTTTCTTTTTTTGTTTCTTTTGTTTTTTTATTTTATTTTATTTTATTTTATTTTTTTTTTTATTTTTTTTTTTTGGTTTTTGTTTGTTTGGTTGGTTGGTTGTTTTTTTTTTTTTTTTTTTTTTTTTTTGGTGTTTTATTTTGTCATTGTGTAAGCAGACAAAGCCAGTGCCTAGACATTTCCTCTGTACTGGCAGCCACAGGATAACAAGCGGCAAAGAAGAACCAATGGGAACATCCTTTATTCAAAAGTTACTTCTGTGCCAGCATGTGATTGGCTGAACATTCTTGTCTTTTAAAATCATTAATAATAAAGCCATTGGAGGACAATAACATTTATAGATAATTAAGAAGCATTTTCCTCAAGTACAAGAAACAGCAACATTAGAAGTCTTTGTTGTAAAAATAGAAATGCTAATGCTAGTAATAAAAGTGGTAGCAGTAGTACTTGTAGTAATTGCAGAAGTAGAAAACAAACTTAATACTTTTAATTGAACTGAATTGAATTTTACACTGTTGTTTTGATAAGAAAACATTTTTCTTAGTCTGGCTTCTAACCTCTCCCAGCTGATTCTGCAGTCGTTCTCCCATCATGCACTGCTCTCGTTGGTCGGGTCAGTCCTGAGTGAGGACCCTCTCCACATCGAGGACTTCTCTCAAACACAGATGACTGTAATTGGTCCAACTTTAGCCTGGACCTGATGGAGCTGAGGGTTCTCCAGTGAAGAGATCTGGACATTAGCATCTCTCTCTGAGTACGGGACAATTATCAGCCCCCAGTGCTCTGTGGGCCTGGGCTGGTGCACTTTAAATAACCTGACTGTGATAGTGTAGATAGTTAGAGATAACACAAGCACTGAATGTAAAGTTTACACAAGAACTGCTACTATTATGATATTTTCCACTTGTAAATGGGAAATTCTGAGTTGTTGTGGTTGTAGCATAATAAAAAATGGCGGACAGAAACTTTATCTTGAATTGCTACATGGGTAAAACATTCCAACAAGAACAGGATGGATCAAAACTCAAATAAGTGTGATGTATTTTGTACAGATTATGAATCATACAGTAATTTTAAGGACAGAATTGTACCAGTTTGCTAATGTTACTGTGTTAAAATTGTGTATGCTACATAAACAATGAGCTAACATGAGTAAAAACATTTATTAGCCTATGCGTTTCTTAACATCCACAATTTCTTCGCTGCCATTTTGAAAGATCAAATCCAACCTCATCTCAGTAACTCAGTATCAAAATTATCTTCGAGTTTTCCAATGGAAATTATGACAAAAGGTGGCGTTCATGTGCACATTTGACCTCGGCAAGTGGTATTTTTCATAATTCCCATAGCACATGAAGGCAGCATTACTCCTACTGTTGCTACTGCTGCCAGAGTCAAAAATACTACTCATTTGTAGACAGAAAAAAACTTTATTACTTAAAACAAGTAACAGTAACACTTTGGAATAACTGAGCATTAAAGTTTAGTTAAGGATTACTAACCAGTTATTTACCTAATACTTGTGTAATAAGGTCATGTAAATCAATGCTAAATTATAAACATTTGTCAATACAGTATCTAAAATATTTGTTAATGAAAATATTTTTAATTGTATTTATTAAAGCTTTATTACTTCCATGTCTGAAAAAGTGAGTGTATTGTGTTGTATTTTGTTATAATGTTAACTGAACAGTTATGAGTTATTGTGAATATGCTATCGTTTGATTTAGCCGTCTCAGATTGTGTTTTTTATTCACACGTTACAACTGAACAAGTTTGGGAGTTATGGTGAAGGCGTTGAATAAAGTTTGACTGACTGACTTATCTGACTGTTTTGTTTCGCCTTTTAGTCCGGAGCTTTATCTGTGAGAAAAGTTTGAAAATAGACCACTCAATGACAGTGCGCCTTATAATCCGGAGCGAAAATACGGTAGTAAATTAAAATATTTGTGTAAAAGTATCTAGTTACATAACACCACCTCTGAAAAAAAAACAAAAAAACCTGATGTACTGTTAAAATGTTTACTGTTACGCCAAATTCACACTGAATGAGTTGCATGTTCAGTCTGACCTCCGTAACACTGAACAGCATTCAAGTCAAAGCCTGAGTTCACATCGAGTCTATTTTTGACGAATGCTGCAGCCCTCATGCATGAAGTTGAGTAGAGCAGGGAATCAAACCTGGGACCAGTGAAGAGGATCTGATATATTTTACAATAAAACACACACACACAAAGTTATTATCACAGGAACTCTCTACTAGGGGTGTAACGATATGTTTTTGAAACGATATGATATGTATCGATTAGAAGGGTTTTGATGCAATTCAAGAACGATATTGGCTAATTTGCATCAAAACACTTCTAATTGATACATATCTTTTCAAAAACATATCGTTACACCCCTAGTAGAGAGGTTTTTTGATGCGATTCAAAAACGATATTAGTTAATTTGGGAGTCTGCATGTCCTCCCCGTGTTACCGTGGGTTCTCTCCGGGTTCTCCGGCTTCCTCCCACCGTCCAAACACATACATGTGTTGGTGAATTGGTGACTCTAAATTGCCCCTAGTGAATGAATGTGAGAGTGAATGGTTGTCTCTCTGTGTTCGTCTCTGTGTCAGCCCTGGGACAAGCTGGCCCCTGTCCAGGCTGTACCCCGCCTACGGCCCAAGGTTGCTGGGAGAGGCTCCAGTCACCCGCGACCCCTAACGGGAAAAAGCGGTAGAAAATGAATGAATGAATGAACATTGGCTAATTTGGAACGATACAATTCGATGCGATTCAACACCTTTGTATCGATAATCAATACAGCAACTTTTTGCCAAAAATTATAAAAGTTTACTCTCGAATGTAGCACCGCGGCCGGGGTTGATTATGTCCAGCAGACAGAGTGAAGAAAAGTTGAATATAACATTTTATTTAAGTAAAAACACAAAATTTTTCTCCAAAAAGCCATATCTGGTTTTATTTTAACATACAAATTTTTAATTTATCGATTGATACTTCATGTGTATCGATATTCACTTCCTTGAAAACGATACGATTCGATACAAGGTCATGTGTATCGATGTAGTTGTATCATAGGAAAAAAATCAATACAGTTATTGTATCGTTACCTCCCTACTCTCTACTGTCCTATGACCTCTGCTGGCTGTTGTTGTTGCTGTTGTTGTTGTTGTTGTTGTTGTTGTTGTTGTTGTTGTTGTTGACGTACTGCACATGCAACATTTTCTCTGTGAACTAGGCGTTATAGCAGAGTTGATCATTTTCAGCACCTGTCTGTAGGAAGACTGTGATGGAGGGTTATTGTAAACAGAACATATATTAGTCAGATTTTTAAAAGATAGTAAAATGACTTAAAATGAAAAATATGGATACAGCAATGCATTTCCAATAGAAACAGAACGTCCTCGTACTGTTCCTCCATTCAGACACAAAACAGTGTCAATTTACTGGAATTCTTCACATAAGACAAGTAAAAAAAACTAGGGTGACCAGATTTCTCAACCCAAAACTGGGCACATAATTATTTTAGAAATCACGGTGCATTTTTATTTATCAAGTGACAAAAAGCTTCTGAAATCCATATATTTTTCAGTCATGTAATTAAAGAACATGACGCTAGGGCTTAAGTATTGAATATGATGGAAAATTATTGATAAAAATAATGATATTGTGAATTATTTGTGACAAAAGTCCTTAGACAAATGATTTTAAGTTCCTATTTGTTAAAATGGGGACAACTGGGATATGGGACATATGAGTGTTTTTACAGAATTTGTTAGGACATGGGACAAGGAGTCAAAAAACTGGGGCTGTCCTGGTTAAATAGGGACATCAGGGCTACATAATATTGATGACCACAGGTTTTTGCCAAGAAATGCTGATTTTAGTAGGAGGAGAAGGAGAAAATTTACAAGACAGGTTATGCAGAATATATATTTGGTTGGCTACTATTAAAAAATATGTCTGTGTTATCCTTAATATTTGTATAAATTCCATATTATTCCATTTATTTTACAGAATACAAGTGTGACAGTTTAAACAGTAGCTTGTTGTGTTAAGCTATAGGAAATTGCTTTGGTAAATAGCCACATCTGAGTCATTAACTTACTTTCTGCTGTACAATAATAACAAATCTAATGCGAGGTTAGTACCACAGCTGTGAGGACATCAATATCTATATAAAACTATACAGTAACAGCCAGAATCCCTGTTTGAACTCTCACAGCGGGAGTCCTTATGATCAGATCCACTCTCGATGTAAACATAATAATAATAATAATAAGTCTGTCGCTTGCAGCAACAGCAGCAGCAGCTTCCAGTTCATCTTCTGCGTCTGAGGACAATTTGAGAGACGGTGAAAAGAGGCTTCACTGCCGCAGAAATTCACTTCAAAATTACTACTGTACAATGGAGGAAATTGTAGTTTAGACAAAAGCCGGGGAAAAGTGAAGCGTGTGTCAATAAAGGGAGTGGTAATTACTATCAAAAGAGTGGTCTTTCAAAAAAAATCCCCCTCTTTTTTTCCTCTCTCTCGCTCTCGACCGAGTGTAAACACGGTGCTTTCGCCTCGTAATAACGGTTTACAGAGCAACATTGTCCAGCCACATAATAGCCACGTTATAATTTGCCCTAACCGCTCTAATTACGGCTCGTATTGATTCCGACGCACATTTTAATAGGAGCGGCCACGCCTCCCGTATTGAGGGTTCGTTCGATGGACGTGGCGAGGCTTCTCTGGAGACGTGGATGCGTCCCTGACAGGAGTAATGACTGTATAGACGGCCACTGTACTAACGGCAGCAGCAACAACAACAACAACAACAACAGCAGCAGCAGCAGCCATTTTAGCCTTGCCTCTCTCTCTCTCTCTCGCCACAACAACAAAAGCCAGTTTATTGTCGACGGCGGCAAAGCGGGTCAATCTCGGAGACAGCTCACCTCATTTCGCGGCTAATTGCGGCGCAGTGGATGAATTTGTTTGTGTATCCTTCCCACAAAACATACAACAGCCTTCAAAGTTTCCAAGCTCCCTTTCATCCGATATGGATTTCTAGATTGATCTGGAGAGAAAAAAATAAATAAAAAAGAGGCAGGATACAAAGAAAATACAGTGTGTACTCGAGTCGGCTTTGAGGTTTGAGGAGGAAAGTTAAGATCAGCAACAATGGCAGTGTTAACGGCACATGTGTGGAAGAGGAACTGCAGAGAGATAGAACGTTATTGGTTGTGATACTGGTTTATTTACAGTGAAGCCCGAAATTATTCCTACCCCTGGCAAATTCACAAGCTACTTTTTGTTCAAATGTAAAAAAAAAAAGCTGAGAAATATTTTTTTACACAATGATACCTCTTGTGCATCGAAGCCTGTGTCATTTCCGGTCAAAAAAACTCGCTGGTTGAGTGAAAGTAACTTTAAGTCAGAATTTGCCAGGGGTAGGAATAATTTCGGGCTTCACTGTAAATAATAATGTGGAAGTTGGATGTGCAAAGGACAGTTTCTATTCACATGTTAAGCAGTCATCTTAAAGGGCCCATATTCTGCTTTTTGGGCTTTTTGAAATAGTTTTGGACACCTTTGCATTAGAATTTCAGGTTCTAAAACTTAGCACTCACAGCAAGAAGGTCTCAGGTTCAAGTCCCGGACTGTGTGGGCCCCTCCTGGCCAGACTCCCCTACGTACTTTACAAAAGCAGGACAGTCTGGTTCCTCACTCACAGCGAGGTGTTTCTTCCCGGTCGATTTGGACCTGGCCTATCCCAGTCGTTTATCTGCAGCGCGTCTTGCAAATGCGGAATTTGATCTCCTATTGGAAATAACCAAGGTTTCTGGTGGTTTCTTTCGTCATCTGTTGGTTCTGCTGAAATCCTCGCTGTTCAGTCCTCTTTTGGATTTTTGTCTTTGTCCTGTTTCCATTTTAACAACAGTAAAGTCCCTCTGACTGTCCCACGTAACCACCACATTCAAACAAACCCACTTTCTCCACAAGTTTTTCTACAACTGGCTTCTGCTGCTGTCCCCGTTCACAAATAAGGACAGAGCTGCTCATAATATGCAACTATCCACCATGTTTGTTTGAGTCAGCGGTGCACTTCTCTGACTGACCGCTCCGTCTGCGATTATAGAAATTTAACTTACACAAAGGGATACCATTAACTTTTTTATATAGAATAGGAAAAGATTTAGTCTGGTGGGCTTTCTGTGTGGAGTTTGCCTGGGTTTCCTTCAGGTGCTCCAGTTTCCCCCATCAACCTAAAACATGCACAGTAGGCCAATCCTCCAGCTGTAGGTGCTCCTGACCTAAAATCTGACGAAGGGTCCCAGGGCAATGCACTTAACCAAAGCTGCATTGAAGGATGGGTCAAATCCAATGACAAAAAAGTCTACCTTAACCCAGTGATTCCCAAACTTCACAGTGGGTTGCGAGGGATCTAAGTCTAAGTCTAAGCCCGGGCTGAATGATAATCATGAAAAAAAAAAAACTGGGTGTAGCACAAATGCAGTAAGAACAAGAATGTGTGTGTTAATGTGTGCATTTGTGTTCACCTATGCAAATTAGCCATTTGGAATTTTTTATTTTGATTTAGCAACACAACGCACAGCTGTGTTAGGAGCAGGGGATGTAACAATAAGTTTTTACAATGATACGATATGTATCGATTAGAAGTGTTTCGATACGATTCAAGAACGATATTGGCTAATGTGGAACGACACGATTCGATACGATTCAACACCTTTGTATCGATAGCAACTTTTTGCCAAAAATCATAAAAGTTTACTCTCAAATGCAGCACTGCGGCCGGGGTTGATTATGTCCAGCAGACAGAGTGAATAAAAGTTGAATATAATATTTTATTTCATTAAAAACACAAAATTTATCTCCAAAAAGCCATATCTGGTTTTATTTTAACATACAAATTTCTAATATTGATATTTTTGATATTATCGATCGATACTTTATGTGTGTCGATATTTACTTCCTAGAAAACGATACGATTCGATACAAGGTCATGTGTATCGATGTAGTTGTATCATAGGGAAAAAATAGTTACATCAATACAGTTATTGTATCGTTATAACCCAGTTACGAGTAATGGAAAACACAAAAACCTAAATGTAAGGTAGATGCACTGCAATGGTCAGAGAAAGTTTGTGGAGAAAATGATTGCAGATTGGAACATGATCACTGTAAAAAGGTCTGATGATTCGGTATTAGATTGGAAATTGTTCTGTGATTTTTTTATTATGCTCTGAAATTAATATAAATATATGACTTTATTTTTCCTCAGTAATAGCATGTGTCAGGTAGGAGAAGAGTAAAGGTCGTCGACATATCCATCAGTAAAAAAGAAGGTTGGGGACCTCTGCCTTAACCTACTACTACTAATACTACTGCCTAAAATTAATACTTTTTTTTTTTTAATTCCTTTATTTTACCAGGTAAGATACTCATTGTGACTAAAAATCACTTTTCCAAGAGTGACCTGGCCAAGTGGTCAGCAAAGACATGGTTCCAACAATATAAGACAAAACAACAGTCAAACACAACAACACACACTACACAAAATATATAAACAATCAAATAGTGGTACAAAATACTTCAACAACAAATCCTAGAAGCAGTCACATTGATAATAACACCCAAACAACTACTAGTATTGTGCAGTAATAGACTTTTGGTTCAGTAAACCCATTCTAACTGAATACTGCAGAAGTAAAGTATTGCACATATGTACAAAATACAATCTAAAACAAAAAATTTTACATACTCATGTTTGGTTGAGATACACTATACTTCAGACTTCTTTCAGATTTCTGTCTTTCTTTAGAATTACTTTGGTACTTTTGTGTCATGTTTGAGATAGATTTACTTTTTGGAGAATGATGCCGGGATATCATCACATTTCTGACTGTCACTGCCGCGCCAAATCAAGTTTCCAATTTCCTCCTGAACCAAAATGTAAGAAGTTTGTCCAAACGGCAGCGGCGGCGGCGGCGTCGTGGGGAGCGACTGATACAGATCCAGAGAGTATCACCGACGGGAAACGAGGAGGAGAGCACCGCTGGGCCGGAAGGATGTGTCTGAGCGGGTCGGTCCCGGCGGGGGGCAGCCACACGGGGGGGAGATGGGGACAGAGATACAGACAGAGAGGTGTGGTGCTTCAATTCAGAAGGAAAAAAAAAAAAAAGAGGTTCTCAGATTTTACTCAGATTCAAATATGGGGACTTTGATGAAACATGCTCAGGTAGAGGTTCAGGTCAATTTAGTTTGATTTATTTATAGCACACAATCACAACAGCAGTTCACAAACAATTAGTCATAAAATCAAACAAACAAAAACTAGCAACAAAAAAAAAAAAAAAAACCAAGGAACTCTTCATACACCTGAAGTTTAAAAAGCCTTTATTTCATGTGGCTTTATGTTTTTAAAAATATTTTGGTGCTGGGTTTGACTCAGACCCATGTGTAGCAGCCAACAAACAGCCTTCTTCAATGCAAAAACAAAAACTACAGTTTTTTTTTTTTTTTTCTCTTCTCTTACAGAAAAAAATCCTAAAAAAAAAAAAAAAAAAAAAAAAAAAAAAGACAGTGTCAGGGGAAAAAAGGAAAAAAAGAGAAACCTGATGGAGAACCACACTGAAGAAGAGATCAGCTTCCAGGAGGTTAGACAGTGGTTTATTTTAATGAATATAAATCCAAATGTATGTTTAAAATGCATTTTGTCTAAGCATAAATATGTAATTGGAGATTATAATGAGGTCTTAAAGTTAGCAGTAAGTTTATAAATGTATTTATTTGTTTAGTTTTAAGCTCAATAAGGAAAAGTGTAACAACACATGAGGATGTCTGCAGTTCTACAATAAAGGAAAGACAGAGTCCCTCCAATGCATCCTAGGTCTTTGGGGTCTGCGCTCGGTGGGACATGCCCGGACCTCAGGAAGGCATCCAGGAGGTTTTCAGAACAGATGCCCGGGCCTCAGCTGGCTCCTCTCAATGTGAAGGAGCAGCGGCTCTACTCCGAGCTCCTCAGGGCTGGCCGAGCTACAGAGGAGCAAAATGATTTTCAAAGATTCATCTAAAGCAATTAAACAGTGGGACAGTGTTGGAGTTTAGGAGATGTTTTTTGTTTGTTTGTTTTGTTTTGTTTTTTGTTTTTCAGAAAGACTTTGTATTGGCACAGCTTATATTTTTTATTGGACTAAAACACATTTGTGTTTATAATATTAATTGGCTGAGCAGCTTTTAGGGTTTTTAACAGTTTTTTCTCTTTCCAAGAGGGAGGGTCTAAGGACAAGGGATGTCCTGGGACTGTTTAGTTTATTTAGTGTAGTTATTGTTTATGTTTGATTGTGTGACTTATTGTTTGCGAAGCCCTTTGAGCGAACTGCTGTTGTGAAGATTGGGCTTTATAAATGAAAGCGAATTGAATGGAATAGTATCTTCTTGTAACCAGGTCTCTTAGATTTTTCATGAAGAGCATTGGGGTCCACAGTGGCAGAGTGGTTAACACTCCTGCCTCCCAGCAAAGGGAGCATACATTTTCTTCTTGAGCCCGGCTGACTACAAGCTCTCTGAATGGAGCCTGCCAGCAAAGACAGTGCTGTTTTTTTAGGCGTTGACAGCCAAAAGCACAATTTTGACTGACGGCAGTTTAACTGTATTCCACAATTTTCACAAAATGTTTAAATTTATGTATGAAAAGTCAGTACCAAATGATTTTTAGATACAAATGCAGGACAGAAAAAGGCTAAAACTCAGTCTGGGATCTGGAGGTACAGGAGAGGTGAGAGCATAAACATGACTGGAGAAATGGAGTGTGCGAAGGTGTGGAGGGGTTGTGTGTGTGTGTGTGTGGGGGGGGGGGTGATGGAGGGGTGATGGAGGGGGAGGGGGGTGGAGCTGGAGGGGCGGAGCTGGAGGGGGGGCAGTGTGAAAGGGGTTAATAGCAAAGTGGAGGCTCAGAGCTGATCGAAATGCAGAGCGCGTCCTCGCAGCCCCGGCTCCTGTGATGAGTTGGAGCTGAGATCTGGCGCCCGCTATAAAGGAGCTCATTGAAAATAATTCAGAGTGACGGCTGTGCGGGAAGGGAACGAGAGGGGGGCGGGGGGAGGAGGAGAGGAGGGGGGGCAGAGAGGGAGAGAGAGAGAGAGAGAAAGAGAGAGGAGGAGATTGAAAGATGAGGCAGACGAGGCCCGGCGACAGTTGATAAGGTGAGAGAGGTCAGGAATATGAAGCAGTCAGGAACGGAAAAATAACTGTGTGTTGTGGACAAGAGACAAGAGCGAGAGGATACACCTGCGCTACGTCTGACAAACACCGCATGACAATACTCTGCAAAAACACTAATGTTGTAAACCATAATTTTAATGACATACTGAATAATGACGATTCAGATACTATAGGTACAGGTCTAACTCTAACTGCACCAGGCACTTGACAGGACAAGAGTTTTAAGGACCGGACAAAGTGTGAGATAAAAAAGGACTAAAAGTGGAGTTTGATGAAGTCTCAGTGGTAGATTGGGTGGGAGAGAGAAAAGGTGGAGCAACATTTGATAAAGTAAGAGAGATCAGGATTGAAAAATGAGAAATCACCACAACATATCTAAAGAACAGACCAGTATCTTTTAAAAGAGTGGTGAGTGTGTCCATGATCTCAGTATATTTATCCACACACACCAAACAAATCTGTGCATTAACAATAAAGTGTTTGCCTGCCCCGCTTCAATTGAAAACAAACTTTTTGAAAGCAAAAGCCCTTAAATGTCATTAACACATTGACATTATTTTTGACCACATAACCCAAAATAAAGTTACTGAAACCCATCTGGTTGCACCAAAACATACTTAGTTTCTGCAGCGACAGTAGCTCAGTTGGTAGAGTTACCTTGCACAGCAGCTGTTGTTGTAAAGGACTGTTCAGCTTAAATACTCCAAAGAAACTCCAGGACACAGCAGATTTACTTCCATGAAGTTTACTGAGAATGTTGTAAAACTGTAACCCAGTACTGTCTGGTTTGGTTTTTTGACGGTGGCTAATAAGAACAAGCTGAACAGAATTGTCAAAAATGCTGGGAAGATCATTGGTCAAGACCAAAAACAACTGGACCTACTTTATCGGACTGCTGTGCTCAGGATGGCTAAATCTATTTCCAGTGACACTGAACATCCTTTGTTTAGTGAATTTAGTTTAATGCCTTCTGGACGACGCTATAGAACGCCTTTAGCAACTAAGAAAGTCTATAAAGGGTCATTTGTCCCTAATGCAGTGAGTTTACTAAACAAGCACTGGTGAAGAATTAAGCAGCACATGTTTATATTATAGTGTTTTCCTGTACTAATTGTCTTTTGGTATTTTTATACTGCAACCATGTCTTGTATTTATCGTACTGTGTTGTATTTGTTGTACAGTGTGATTGATGGTGAACCAAAGACAAATTTCCATTAAATGGACAATAAAGTTAAAGTTAAAGTTAAAGTTAAAACGTCTATATTATTATTGATCAAACCCGAAAAGTATCTAAACAAATAATGTAGCTTAGCTGTCTTAGCGCTGCAGCTTATATGATAAAGCACAGAAAAGCTAGTTAGCAATAGTAGCCATTAGCATAAAGCTAACTTAGCCTAGCACAAACCAATTAGCATTCTAAACATCTCAATATTGTTACAGAAAACCAAAATGAAGTGATAACCTAATGTTACACACTGGTGAATACTTACAGACGATGCCTTAGCTAAAAAGAGAGAAGGAGATGATACAGAGCTCACGCGTCTGTAGCTAATCACCACATGGCAAAGTACTTCCTGTTTCCCATCATGCATTGGTACTAACTTCCTGTTTTCCATGATACATTGGTACTATGTTTACAAAAATACATACAAAACAAAGTAAAAACACATTTTCAAGTGTCGTAAAATTTGTGAATTCACAAACTCACAAAATCCATCCTGTAAGGCTCCCGCTGATTTGTTTGGGTCCAGGCCCCAGTGGCGACCCGGGCCAGTGCTGTGGCAGTGCTGCTGTGAGTGGGCGGGTTTTTGCTTTGCCAGCAGTAACAAGCACGTTTAGCGATACTTATCAACATGGTATTGAATATTTCTACATATAGCTTTGCGTATTACCATTAAACTTATATTTTGATGTACTACTGCTAAGGTTAATAACGCTTCAACATTAGTAATAATAATACTTTGATTTTATGTGATGTCTTTCTTCTTTCACTCTAAGGTCACTCTACTCTTAGGTGCATTCCAAATATGGCACAAATAAGGAGCGTGCTACAAAGTTATCAGACCCAAGGTTGCAGGGGGGGCTCCTGTCGATGGTGGGAAGACTCTGCAGAAACTGAGAACTTTTTGTGGCCCTGCCCTATGCACAAAAAAGTTACTCGAAGCCAAGAAGATAATGCTATGCAGAGATCGTCATACATCGTCATACATAGTATAAAAACTTAGGATACTCCTCTTTAGGAGCGCGCTCATTCTGCTGACTGTAACCTTACCTGTGTTTTTACTGAATAAACTTCTGACTTGATTACACTTCTGAATCATCGTCCTCTTTGATGCTTTCACCCAAAATGAACAAATCCTTACAATGGCGATGTGGAAAAACTTAACATATGTGGCAAAAAATCTTCTAACGTCTTCACTGTGTTGTTTTATTGTTGTAGCAGTTTGTTGTTTAGCTACGGAGCTGGTGCTTTATCCAATCACCTCCAGGTATTCTACTGAAAGTCACGCCCCTTTACAAACCTTTTCAACAGGAGTCATTCCAGATTGATATAACGTGCCAGGTTATAGGTAGAGATGTCTCACACTTCACCCACCTTGCCTGTATGAATTTGTTAGGTTGATTGTGTTCGGTGGTGCTCAGGGAGGCTGTATAGGCGCAAAATGGCGGCCACTCCTCCATCAGTCTGCCCTGTGATGGTGAGTGCTCTAACCCAGAGCAGACCTCAGTATCAGGCTGCTGCAGGACACTGTTGCTGCTTCAATTCAATTCAGTTTTATTTGTATAGCCCAGTATCACAACAAAAATCGCCTCAAAGGGCTTCACAAACAGTTATTCAAACATAAACACACAATCAGACTTAACACACAATCAACACAAACAATAAACTAAACAGACCCAGGACACTCGGTAAGGAAAAACTCCTAAAAAAAAAGAGAGATCCTTGAAGATAAAGTAAAACAAAAAAGTAAATGGTCATTTATTCTGCGCTTTTCTATCTCCATGGGCACTCAAAGCGCTTTACAGCAAGGAACCATTCACCCATTCACACTCACAAGCTCTCACACATTCACACACCAGTGTACACAGACACTGGAGGAAAGGTGGGTTAAGTGTCTTGCCCAAGGACACAACGGCAGTTTACTCTGGAGGGAGCTCCTCTTAAGCTACTGCTAAGTATCAAGTGTGTTTTAGGCATGTTTGTTTATATTGTTTTCCTTTCTGCACAGCTGTAATTCTAAACACAAAAACTGTACTGTCTTCCAAAATAAACCATAGCAATAACAAACCACTTTCTTCCAAGGAAAAGCAGAAATCCCTTGTACATTTTACGACAATTACATTCAAAGCTGTTCTTCCTCTGAACTTGGTTGTGTGACAGTAAATTACAGTGGCACACGAGAAGCTGTGGTTTAATTTTTCCTCACTCTGAGCTCAGACCAAACAATGTCCCGTTCTAAATCCTCTTTCGCTTTGGCCTCAGACTGACGAGCTTTTCCTTAGAGAGGCAGAAGTCACCACCTTCCTCTGAGGCAGGCTCTGTCCACACTGGCAGACGATACGAGGAGGTGTCGGCGTATTAAAATATATTTCTTTAATTTTATATGCAAAGTAAACAAACTGCTGTATATGAAGTGGTGTTATTTGGTCATTTCATAATTATTTTGGCAATTAGGGGCACCAAGGTTAAATATACACACACAGTAATTATAGATCACAAAGGTTTGGAACATTTTTAGCAAGGTTCAGAAGACAAAAAAATACAGAGTCCACTTTTTAGTCTACTAGCTCACATGGATATGCATTAGAAATTAATCTGAAGGATGTTTTTTTTGAAAATACTAACTCTCAAATGCAATTTTGTTTACAGAGCAATGAAAGACTAGAACGTAAAATGCAATTATGTTATGTTTAAATGAAATATATGGTTTGTAATTGTAAATTTAATTGTAAGTTATGAGATCGTCTTGAAAAGTAATCGTATGAAATGCATTTTAACAATATTTTGTATGAATTGTCATTTATGTTATTGTTATTTATGGATAAGATATTCATTTTAATGAAGGAAGAGCAGCTATAAAAACATAACTAATTTCTTTAAAAGGTTTATATTGTGTAAAATTAACTTCTCTTTTTCTCCCATGTTATAATGTTCCCTCTTCAAAAACACACCAGCAGTTGTGTTTTGTTTCATTCACGCCTGTTTGAGTAATCCTGTATTCCCTGCCGCTGAATTTCTTAGTCCTCAGAACGCTGGGTTCCAACACAAACCTCCGCCTTTCCCACAAACCCCCGCCCACTTTTTAAAATGTACTTATTTATTAGAAAATACAGTGGCAGAAATGCAACCTAAAAAAAACACAAGCTGCATAAAAACACATTGTAAAATTACACAAAATTTAGTATTAACAATAATAATTCATCAGTGCCCACACATCTGGGTCTCAACAAGGGATTTTTTAGCCAACTTCTTAAATAAATAAATAAATGGAATGATGGAGACTCTTAAGGATGAAGAGAGCCTGACCAAGTGCACTCCAGGAAGCACTGACCAATCAAAAACAACCCCTCTACATCCAGTCTGCTCTCATTCATTTATCAAAAAAAACAAACAAACAAAAAAATAAAATAAAATAAAACAAAAACAGTGTACAGCTCTGTTTTCACTGATTCTTCACAGACATTTTTCATTTTGGAGTAAAATGGCATCAGAAAAAAGTTTAAGGAAGTGAAGTTCCTTTTATTCTTTAAATTATGTTCAAAAAGCTGCACTCTGCTGTCCTCTGCTGGTCTCTTCGCTTATTACAAATGGTTTCTTTTGTCTCATAATGTTGTTAAAGGTTGGGAAAGGAGCGATGCTGTTCTGGAGGCGACAAAGATTGGTTTAAAAATATGAATAAAAGCAGAATATCTTTAAGTTGACTCTCTAGTGCAGCTCTGTACTGTGATTGGTTGAAGCTACAAAGTAGATTCAGCCAATCACAACGGCTGCTCAATCAAGCAACCAATCACATCACATGACTTCACCACTGCTGCATAAAAGATCAAGTTATGTCCAAGGCACGAGGTTAAAGTTTACGATGTACCGCCACACGTCCACACAGATAAAGAAGTATAAGACATGGGACGGGTGCGAGTAACAGCCCCCCCCCCTCCCCCCTCCTCCCCCCTCCTCCCCCCTCCCCTCAGTGGTCCTTACTATATTAATGTGGACCCAGCGAGACCTCTATTAAACTGTGCAAAGCTCATCTGGAGGAGCAGGCACATCCTTTACCCTAACGCCGTGCTCTTAAGTACACAGGAGAGATGGGACGGGGGTAATGGGGCCTGATGGGAGGATGGGGGGGTCAGCAGGGGGGTGAGGTGGCAATGGGTGAGCCAAGGGAGGAGGGTGTCAAGGCAGGTTGGACGAGGAGATGATTGTGTACAGTGGTGTTGTAAGACTGTGCTGATGGAGACCAGGACAAGGCTGAGGCGTTCGGGGTTTGAGACCAAGTGGAGAATGAGACTTTTAAAGATTTTAAAGAACGAGTTGAGATCGAGACCAAACCCAGTGAGCTATTAATAAATGAAGGGGAAAAGTAAATGAAAAAAGTGATTCAAATCATTAATGATTATTTTAATGATCTAATGCAGAGGTGTCCACACTTTTTTTATTGAGGGCCACATCATAAAAAACACTGGTGATATCTTTCACAAGTACCTTTTAGCTGTTTCCTTTCCTTTTGAGGTCTCCACATTGAATCATTCACATTTTATTTGTGTTATTTTATTTATTTTGAGCAAGTGAATAGTTCATAGTGTGCAATTATAAAAAAAACTACATAAAAATAATAAATTAAGTTGTAATAATATTCATGATATTCATTTTAGCAAAACAATAAGTTTTAATAAACCATACAGAAATGATCTGCTCGAAAAGGAGTGGGAAGAAGTAAAACTTATTTAATCCCACCCCTGTTTTTCCAAAAAACATAACACAAAGATCGCTGCATGCTTCCCTATGGACACCAAACCCAAGATTTATCATATAATACATGAATAACTAAATAAAGATATGCTATTCTTTTATAAGCTCTTAGAAAAAATATTATTTAGCTATTACATCAAATTAATTTAGGGTAATTTGTTAGAATAATATTAAAAAGGTATAGAATATATAGTAATATACAATATATGTACTATAAATGAGTCTGCGTATATCCACTCACAATGTGTTACCACAGGAAACTAACAACTGTTATATATAAAAAAAAATGGCATCTAATAAACAATAAGCACATACAAACAATGGTACGGAAACAACAATATCAACATCAGCCATTGTACTTTGGCATGGGTTTTACTCCGGATGCCCTTCCACCATCCCACATTTATCGGAGGACATAAGCTTCACTAATCACTAACTCAGCCTTCAGGCCAGGTCTGTCTCGCAGAAAATTAATTGTTAGCGAGCTATTTATGTGTGAATATAACTTACTGCATAACTGCTCAGTGAATATAAAATACCTGAGGCTGACAGTGAAGCCTGGGGGCCAATAAAAAATGGTCTGGGTGCCACATTTGGCCCTCGATGTGTTTGGACACCACAGAGACTCCACAAACAAACACAGACAGATCATGCTCCTGGTTCTTCTGTCGCACAAAACTAATTGCTTCAAAATTATGAATAAAAGCAGTTTTCAATCATGATTGGTGAATAAAATCCGAGACCGGGACAAGACCGAGTAAAATTGGTTTTGAGACTAAGACCAAGTGCAACCGCGGCCGAGACCAAGACGAGACCAAGGCCATTAAAAATGATGACAAGACACAGTGCAACAACAAGAAAAATGTGTTGCAGTTTGGACACAGAGGCTCTGTAAGTGTTTCGTTTCATACCGAGGCAAAAGCAGGGGTGCAGGTTGCGGGTTTGATCTCTGGGCAGCCAACACAATCGCTCCTCTCCGTGTCATCGTGGGTTCTGTCCACAGCTGCGCATGTGTTAGGACGTCCCACAGAGATTAATGTGGGAGTGAAAGTTGTCTGTCTGCTTACCTGGCCATTGTTGCTGGGATAGGCTTCAGCTTTGAGCATGTGAACAGCTATGGTTGCATAAATGAGTACCTTTTATGCTACAAAGTTGAAAGAAATGTGTGTGTGCTTCTCTTTGAGCAGTGCTCAGTTTGTATTCTCTGGGAAGTTGTAGTTAGCGGCATTACCGTCAGAGCAAAGACAACAAAATATCCCTGTAGTGCTTCCATAGCTGTTCACCTGCGCCCCCATTCCACTAAATAAACTTTTCCTGTCTTTTAACCCTGTTATAATGTGGTTTCCTCCTCCTCTACATAGACACGTGAAACCAGAAACCCCTGAAATAGGTTTTAGCACAACAAAAAGTGACAAAGTGATTCTAGCACACAGAATAAAAATACACAGCACCAATATGACAGTACACATAACTCACAAAGATACATTTTTATCAATTTTGTCATAACATTTCAAATGTTTCTACTCGGCTGCTCTATAATCCTACACTATATACAGATACAACTCTATAAAAGGAAGCATAATATAGGAAATATTTGCTGACAATGACCTCAGCAGCCTTTAATCTCTAATCTTAAAATCGCCCTTGCAAAGGAGTCCAACACTATTTTGAAAAGCCTGAAAAAAGCAGAATATGGGCCTTTTAAAAATGGCCGTAAGCTGAATTGCAAGCTGCATATACCTCTCCACAAAAATGTCTCTTTCTGGTGCAACTTTTTCCATTTCTCCAGGCTTGGGTCTGTCTCAAAGAGCACGCTGGTTGGTGATCTCTTGTGGCTGGATTACCATTGTATTAGGAAATAAAGATGTAAGAAGTATATGCACCAAAAATGACATCAGCCAAGCAACACTGTGCTCTAATTATTATTAATTATTATTATAATTAAACTTTATTTACACAGGGAAACTCAATGAGAGAGTACTTCTCTTTTTTTCATGAGTGCCCTGTTTGACACATAAACATACAATGGATAAAAACTAAATTTGCCAAATCATGATAGAAAATATATATAATAATAATAAATACTCACAGCTTTCGTCCTAAGAACAAAAAATAAATAAAATAAAAAATAAAAAAAATGCACCAATAAAGAAAAAATTCTAAGAGTCAATAATTCCATTTTTTTTTTTTTTTTTATGGTTAACTTCAGCCCTCATCATACACAGCAAAAATTAATTCTGTTTATGAAATTTAATAAATTCCAGTTTGTGTGGTGCAGACACATCCAGCACAAACCTCTGCCTCTGCTCAGTCTGGGACCTTTTTCTACTTTGCCCTGATGTGCACATCTCTGTAAGAACTACATTTTGGATTTGTGCTCACGCAAACACAAACAAACTCATTTCTCAACAAACACTTTCACACCAATTTATGACAACCCTAAAACACACCCAAATCATTTTAGTTCAAAAATGTTTTTTATTTGCCTTGTAGGCTTGATCATTTATACAAACACTAATGTGGCCATCTCCACATTTATACCTCTGTCTGCCATATATGGGGGAAATGGCGCCACCTAGAAAAAAACAATAAAACAAAAATTCCAATCCCTCGCTATCATGAATCCATGAAATACTTGATAAAAATGTGAAATTATATTGCAGTGACAGTGTATTATAAAAATGTCATTTTAATGGGAGTCAATGGCATAAAAAATGTCTTAGGGGTAAAGGTGGGACTATTTTTTTAAACACCCGTTTAAGAAAATTTTTCAAACAAAAATCCTGAAATCTGAAAATGTATCCAAAAATACACAAAATCTATGCCATTTGAATCAACACAGCAAAAGTTATCTACAAAAAAACATCTGCAAAACATCAAAACCTGTCTTAGGGCTGTAGGAGGGTTAAAACAGGAACAGTGGCATTGTGGGTAGTCTTTCACAAGAGCCTTAAAATGTTTAAAAGACAAAAGTTTGTCCAGCTGCACTGATTTCTGTGCCATATTCCAATAATGAGAAGCAAAATAACTAAAAGCCTTTTTTACCAATTTCACTTTTAAAGTTGTAAGATTGAAGAATTTATACTGTTTCAAAAAAATACTTTGTCTTTTCCTGTAGTTTTGTTTAAGAAGCCTTCAGACTGTGTGAATGATGTCTGTTTATTAAGAGAAAGTAAAATGATGGACTCCTCTGAAGTAAATGCGTTCGGTCACTTCTCCGTCCGGCCACAGATGTTTGACGGATACGAGCCAGCGCTGCTCACTTCCAGGTGCGCGGACATTCACCGACAAATGAAGCGTGCCCTCTCCTCCGCTCAAATATAAACTCACGAAAGCACATATTCATAAATCAGAGGGGGCACGATGCGTTCGCAGGTCAATGGAAAAATGGCACACAAAGAAAGGAGACAGTGTGTGTGTGTTTGTGTGGAGTCTTGGCTCATTTCTCGGGCCACTTTTCGAGCAGAGGCACGACGGTGATGAGATATCGAGCCGAGGTTCACGCCGCTCTCAGATTTATAAAAGACCATCACACAACACTGATACGCACACTTTCACTTTCTCTGTTTTTTTGTGTTTTTTTTCTTCTCTCTCAAAGTGTGTTTTGCAGCAGCAGCTTTTCAACTTTACTCTGAGAGCTGAGGGGAATGCACAAAGACGGCGGCTGGAAAAAAAGTCAGGTACAGGGAAAGAATATGGCTATAGAAAGTGTATTGTTGGGTAAATGAGGTGGTAGCAGGCATCTACTAAATAAAATGCCTTTGCAGAATGAGAGAAGAAGATCCTGGGACGTCCTGGAGCGTCTCAGTCTCCAGATTTGGTGGGATTTGAAGAAGGCAGCTGCAGCACAGAAGCCAGCAAACATCACTGAGAAAGAGGCTTCTGCAGCTGAAGAACGGGCAAAGATTTCGGTCGAAAGGAGTAAGAAATTGTCTTAAAACAAAGCTAGGAAAGTGAAAAAAGAGTCCTGAAGCTAAAGGCTGGGTAATCCTACACATGGTCCTAGGTTAAAAGAGGCACGTTTGTAATTTGGACTAAGTCAAAATAACTCTGATATGGAACAACAATGAGGTTTTGTCATTTATTGTCATTATCTTTCATTCATATCATTACACTGTCTGTTTAGGTGAAAGGGGCTGAACATTTCTGAATGCAGCTGTGAGTGAAAAAGATATCTCCAGATCGATGCTTAGTAAATGTGTAAGCATAATATTGTTGTAATAATGTAAATTAGTGAAATTAAAGTTTTAGATTCTGGTTTAATTTAGCGCTGGACCAATGCAAGCTATCTTTATGTTATGTGAGTCTCATTTGAAGTTTTTCTGTTTGCCCTGACAGTGTAAGCCAGTGGTTCCCAACCTTAAAATAAACAATAAATATGAACAATACTAAATAAAATAACAAATATAAACTTGTTACAGTAAATTATACTACTAAATATTTCATGTTCAAAATGAAAACAAATGAAACTCTCTTAAAATTTAAATGCACAATAAAAATTGATTATACTCATTTGAATACCTCTCTTTTGAAAGTTATATAGCTATTAAATAATATTTTTAGTAGTTTCACCTCCTTTTAATCAATTATTATAAAATCAATTATCAATGAGACACTTGTGCGTGTTTGTTTTTCATAAGTTTCCATAGTTTCATGTGAAAAGATCGCAAATATTTTCTTATCAAATAATGAAATAATTCCAAGAACCCCCTGTAAAGTTCTTGCGTACCCCTAGGGGTCCCCGTACCCCTGGTTGGGAAACACTGGTGTAAGCAGATCTTGCATGTGCTGCTGGAATACACTTCGTTTTGTGTGTGTGTGTCCAAAAAACTACTTTATAAGAGCAATGCATTAGTACCACTAGACCCAAACCTGTTTTACTAAAGGTACTCAGAATATCAAATTTGTGTTGGTGTTGAACCCACAACCACCCCTCAACTTGTAGAGTTTCCTAAAGCAACAACTGGACTTTTTTCTTTTCAAAGTCGTCATTTTATTTTATTGTTTTCAGACTTTAGCGCTCACCTTCACACAGCCACAGAAATCCAGAACATTTTACAAAAACAGGAGCAGAGCGAGCATCTTCTTTATCTCCAATCACATCACATTCTTCACTTCGTCTTTGTCTTTTTTTTTTTCTGAACTCGATCAATTTAGCCCGGCTCTGAACGTGGCGGTAAACATCGACCGTCATTTTCTGCCATATTAATGTTTACATCCAATCAGCGGGATGTGGGGGCGGCCTAATTAACTCAATCAGCTGGAGGGACGCGCCCGCCAAATGAGAACCCCCTCCCTGGGACCCGGCGAGCACAATTGATCACTCCAACCCACTCGCCGCTCAATTGTTTCTTGACAGCACTTCACGGCGCCTGAATTAGTCGGGCTGCATATGGTGATTAAAAAAAAAAAATCTTTCTACCCTTCTTCCATTTTTCCCCACGTTTGATAGCAATCCTGGCGTCTTTATGAATCTGTAGTGGAAGGCAAGGGTTATTCCACCTTTTAGTTTGATTACTACTGAAAGAACATGAGTTTTATTTTACTGAAATGGCATTAAATAGATGAATAATTTTGGAATTTAAAGGTGGAAGGTTGGTAGCAGATAATCAGAGATACTCCTGAGTAGGGCTGTAACGATACAATAACTGTATCGATGTATGGATTTGTTTTTTCCTATGATACAAGCTACATCGATACACATGACCTTGTATCGAATCGTATCGTTTTCTAGGAAGTGAATATCGATAAACATGAAGTATCAATTGATAATATCGGAAATATCGAAATTAGACATTTGTAAGTTAAAATAAAACCAGATATGGCTTTTTGGAGATAAATTATGTGTTTTTAATTAAATAAAATGTTATATTCAACTTTTCTTCACTCTCTGTCTGCTGGACATAATCAACCCTGGCTGCGGTGCAACATTTGAGAGTAAACTTCTATGATTTTTGGCAAAAAGTTGCTGTATCAATAACACTGGTCTACAAATGTTTGGACTCGATCTGCTTCTGAGATAAAAGTGGCTAAATCTCATTTATTTTGATAAGATGAACTGAAAATCAATTGATAACTGTGCTGGTGCTAATGTATTCAAGATATTTAATGATATTGTTTCACATCAAAATCACATCTGTTTATACAATAGATTTAGGCATTTTTGCTTAAAAATAATATTTATATTTTGAAAATATTTAATTTCTCTACATGCATGCATTTTGTCCACTTCCAAGAGAGAGATTTCTGCAAATAAAAACAAAACATTTTATGTCAAAACTCTAGCCATATTAAAATGAATGTATTGAATGTGCAGCTTTCAGATAGAACTGGTTGCTTGTAGACACTGTACCTTCTGATAAACTACCGTTTTTGCCTTATTTTGCATAAATTTTCCTATTTTGACCCAATACTGTTTCTTGGAAATTGTAGCCAATCTGCACTTCTGACTTACTTTTTCTTTATTAGTGACCTAATCCAAGAAAGATTTCACTACTTTTGTTCTGGAACCATTTTGCTTGTAGAGCAGTGTTATCGATACAAAGGTGTTGAATCGTATCGAATCATATCGTTCCAAATTAGCCAATATCATTCTTGAATTCTATCGAAACATTTCTAAACGATACATATCGTATTGTTGCAAAAATGTATCATTACACCCCTACTCCTGAGTGATGCCTGAAAAGAGAGTTCATGTTTTTAATTCATTTTATAATAGAAATTCACAGTATAGTGAGGGGTGTAGTATGAAATTCTGGGCCCCTTGTATAAATCATCTCGGTGGACCCAGAGCTCACATGATCAATATCTCTCACGTAAATGTCAGGCTTTTTGTGGGCCCTGGGTAAAAGGTAGTCCACAACAAACATGTCCAAAATCTGCCCCGGGCACCAGATTCTTGGAGCCCTTGGGTTCAAAGATTCATTTTGTTTGTTTGTTTGTTTATGGCCCTCCTGCACTGTCAAGCAGGATCTCAGTAGCTTTGTCTACATGTGCAGTTTATTTCTAAAGCCCGATATTACAACAGTGGCCTCAAAGGGCTTTACAGAAATAGATATAAACACTCAAATAAACTATCAAAACAAACAAATAGCAAACAAAACTGTCCCGGGACATCCCTTGTCTTTAGATGCTCCTAAATAGTAAGGAAAAATAAACAAAACTGCTAATAGGAAAAAGAGGAACCTCAGGGAGAACCACATAAAGGAGGTCCTCTCCCAGGACGGCCAGGCTGTAGATGAGTCCAGCACTGATGGGTTTAGTCCATTTACAAATACAGTACAGGTCTGTAATACCTCAACTACTGCTTTAAGTCAGATGTACCTTAGTGTCAGTAAATTATGTAAATTATTTTAAATAAATATCATTCATTCTACAATTTAACAATGCATTTAAATGTGTGTTACAGTCTTACAGTTAAGGAAACAGAAAAGATTTTCAGCCCGTGTACAGTTTTACCCAGGGGCAGCAGTAGTTCAGGGTCAAACCGGTCGTCCACTAGAAGGTTGGTGGTTCAAACCCTGCTCCTCCTGTTGCATGGTGCCGTTGTGTCTTTGAGCAATGCATTTTACCCACGTTGTCTCTGGTGTCTGTAAGTTTGAATGAGTGAATAATTTCTTGATGTAAAGTTTCAAATCTGGACCTGTTCAAAAAAGTGTGGACACCTCAGGTCTACAGAAAACTCTGGGATTTATATTCTACATAAATACATGAAGCATATATTCATTCACTCTGGTGAGATAAGATTTATTTCATTATGAATAATGAGCTGAATGTAAATGACTCTGTGTGGAGTGGCAGATTATAAAATACATTTCACCCTGAAGATAAATTAAAACAAACACAGACAAATGAGTAAAGTGTAACAGACAATGTACTGAAGGAATAAACTTTGGTGCTTAGACCCTGGCAGGTAGCGTTTGAGAGATTAGTTAAAGGGATATTCTTTCCCAGGCCTGGACACTGATAGTTCTAGAAACAAAGCTTTACTCGTGCACATATTCACTTACTCATAGGTTTTTTCTTGATTTTATTCTTTTTTGTTGTTGTTGTTGTTGTTTAGCCCCTACCCCTACACTACAATACATATTTAGAAAAGAAAACATGGTCATCTGAAATGTTTCATGTTAATTTATTTAATCTTCACAGCCCTAAATTCTTTCACAGGTCCAAAATATAATAGAAAAAATAAAATATAATAGAGAAGGAGAGGCTGAGGAGGCTCATGGCTCTGCTGCTGCGGTGGAGAGTGAAGCTGAACTTGGTTTTCTGTGATGACTGAAGGGCGAGGGCATATATACTGTATGTGTATGAATGGCTGAGAGGTGATTGGATGAGGCAGGAGGCAGGCTGTGATTGGCTGATAGTGATAGACAGGTGATAAGGAGTAGAGGAGGAAACAAATTCCGGTTCTTCTGGTTGAATTTACGCAGACAGCTTCTTATGACATAATGGTGATACTCTGGTTCTGGAAATGTGGATCACAATTAAATGATCAGAAATAAAATGTGGCCCCAAAGTCTGCTAAAATGTTTTCTCTAAAAAAAATAAAAAACACTGTCCCAACAAACCTTATATCTTGATTTACTGGCCGGAGTTCAAAGGCTCCAAAATCAAACCCATTTGGACAAACCAAACAAAAACACTGTCACTGTTTTAGCCCTCCCCCTCCTGCCCTGTCCCGCTCACTTCTGCTGTCTCCTGTGTCTAAACTAGCCTCGTCTTCCTCTGCCCCCCCCCTCCTCCTCCTCCTCCTCCTCCTCCTCGTCTTTGAAAAATCAGCAAATAAAAAGTTACATTAACCCCGCCGTGACCTTTCCCACGTAATACACCTCACCCTGACGGTCCCGCCCCGGAGCTCCATTGGAAAACTGCCATTCCCCGCTATCCCAAGCACTGCCTGGGGAGCATTTACCCCATAATTAATATATTAAATGCATGAAAAATAGTTACACAGGGGAACCTTTGTCAGCTCTTCCGCCGCAGCGAGGAGAAGAGGGATACAGTCCGCACACAAGCATCCTCCTCCGATGGGCCGTCGTAAAAAACTGTTCATAATTTTACGGCTTCATTCACGGCCCCCTCGCTGTAAAAGGACGGCCATATTTCCTGATAATTCACTCTACTGGCGCGCTGTATTTAGTTTTATGATTTGCCGGTGTGGAGTCGCTGCCGTGGAAGCTGGAGCTGCCCCGGGATGCGGCGCGTGTGAAGGACGGGCAGGGGTCGTGTGACGAGGTCTGCAAACAGGAAGCAGGAAGATAAACACCGACCGGAGAGCGGCCGTCCGTCAAAGTCTGTCCCTGTCTCCCAGTTCAGATAAATAATGTTTCTCTTTAGCTTTTAATGAGTTTGAGACATTGGCTTTAACTGTTTTCTTTATTTCTTTTATGTGGTTTTATATTTGTTGTTGTTGTTTGTTTAATGTTTATGTACAGCACATTGTTTTTAACTCTTCAGAATAGTTACGTTAAGGATTCTTCAGCCATGAATGTGTTCATAAAAAAGATCATGCTATAAAAAATGAGTATTGTTTTTTATTTTACTTTTTTTTATTTCCTTAAAGTTACACTGTGTAAGATTCCCGGTCTTGCGCCTCTAGAGGCCACAGGTGCCACTGCACCGTCGCAAAACGTAAACACTAGGGCCCCTCCTCCTTCTGAAACTGTGCGAGCGTGCGTCTATTTCCATCATTGTTTCAACTTTAGTTGACCTGCTGCTACCTTTGGAAGTTTGGACTGGATCTTCTATAGAGTTAGCGCTAGCGTTAGCTTATCAACAAATATCGCAGCAATGGTCGCAGTAAAAACAACTAATAACTGTATGAAAAAGCACGTTCTAAAGAAAAAATAAAGAGGCTAATTTACCTGCCCAACAATAAAGAAGCAAAAACGTGATCTGATTTGCAGCCTTCTCTGTCTCTCATCTGACGCCAGCGAGCAAAAGTCTGTCCGATGTTGACTCTTGTCTGCGATCTGGTGCGGTCCCTTTCACATTTTCTTTTTCTTGCCTCGTCCGACATTGTCTTCATCTTCTTGTGTCCTTCGGCCCTGACGAACTGGCGAAAATAACAACGCTAAAAGTAGCTTCATGGTTATACTGCGCCTCAGGTATAAGAGCAGAAGGGAATGCCGTAAAGCAAGTCGTTCCCTGTCACGTGACTCTTCCTGAACAGTGGAGCGCTCCCGGCCAAGTTGCGAGGGTGGTTTCTCAGTACAGAAGCCCCGCTCGGAGCAACAGATCGCGCCTCAGGCCTTATAATCGCTCAAAAAATCACAAAAACAAGTCAGTATGCCCCACATATTTAGGAGAAAAGTTACACAGTGTAACTTTAAAGGTAATGTGGGCAGTATATATTTTTATATTTCATAAAATGACCCACATGTGTCCCCAAATATGATGTAAACATGTTAGTTTTACTGATAAAAACAGTACAGCTGAGTCATTGACAATTAGAAATGTTTTACATAATGGCCAAGTTGTTTGTTTACATTTTCGGTTTTGGTTCTAAACTGCATCGCCAATCGTCCAATCAGAAAAGAGACCATTGTTTTTATTTACACTGCAGTACTGTTTTCAGACCAGTAGGAGCACTGCTGCCTACAGTACCTTTAACCAACATCTGTACCTAATTATACATATCAAAAATGAGTACTTTTTTGGAATAATGTGGTCTTCTCCATATCTTTATTGTATATGGTTTATCAGGTTTATACTTCTGTAGATGCCACTCCCTTGTTCTTATAAAAACCTGATCAAAAACTCAAATACTGTCTGCCACCTTTCCCAGACACTTCCATATCTCCACAGGGAATCACACCCACACACAAACCTGACGCCTCAGAGCGCAGAGAGGAGGACACAGAGCAAGTGCCCCCTGGTGGAAAAAGCTGGTATTAACCCTTCTACTCCCCTAACTTTTTAGTCACACCTTTTGCCCTAAGCACAAAAAAATGCACCAATAAAGAAAATTATCTAATAGTCAGTATTTTTTTTACTTTCATGGTTACAATGATTAACTTCAGCCCTCATCATACACAGCAAAAATTTATTCCGTTTATGAAATTTAATAAATTCCAGTTTGTGTGGTGCAAACCTCTGCCTCTGCTCAGTCTGGGACCTTTTTCTACTTTGCCCTGATGTGCACATCCTCATACCTCTGTCTACCATATATGGGGGAAATGGCGCCACCTAGTAAAAAAACAATAAAAACTAAAATTCCAATCCCTCACTATCATGAATCCATGAAATACTTGATAAAAATGTGAAATTATATTGCAGTGACAGTGTATAGTAAAAATGTCATTTTAATGGGAGTCAATGGCACAAAAAAATGTCTTAGGGCTAAAGGTGGGACTATGTTTTTTAGACACATTTTTAAGAGGATTTTTCAAAAACAAAATTCTGAAATCTGAAAATTCATCCAAAAATACACAAAATCTATGCCATTTGAATCAACACAGCAAAAGTTATCCACAAAAAACAGCTGCAAAACATCAAAAAATGTCTTAGGGCTGGAGGAGGGTTAACTCCATTTGGTAAAAAATGACATCACTGGGAAGAAAATACTTCAGAGCACACGTTTAAAGCCTCGTGTGCAGTGGAGAAATGAGAAGGTTTGTATAAAATATGCTCAAAAATAAAATCAAAAGCTGAAGCTGAGTTGAATATTTACATGCATATATTTTCACTGTACATGTGTCAGTATTTATCCTAGTTTTATCTTCAGTTCATGTGTAAATGATGAAGCCACGTGCACACATTCTGCTCTATCAAAGCAACAATTTGTAACCATAATATACATAACCACAAAGTCATCTCCATGGTTTAAAGACAAAAGGAAAACATAGCGATTGTAAATGACAGGCTACAGTATAAAACATGTCTCTTCAGTTTTTACACAGTTATATCAAATGAAAGCTCTCGGTGAAATCTTTACAATGGCAAAAGGACAGAACTGAAAGGATGACCCGTAAGATGGATTTTAAGAAAAATCTAACAGGCAAAATGTTAAAAGTGGTGTTTTGTTTACGCTTTTTGACACTAAGCAACTCACTGTAGAACTTTCTCACAGCACTGAGGCATAAGAATGACTCAAAGAAAAACATGGTCCAACTATAGAAATACATCATATTTTGCAAGAGCCAAGAGGCCCACAAAATTTAATTAGTTTAATAATAGTTTTTAAAAGTAAAAAATAGCATCATTTTATTTGACACATTACTTTTTTCCCCTAGAATACTTACATACGTCCAAGTTCTACTGTAAATGTTTATTCAATATGTTGTGTCTCACTTTTTTTGGCATTTTTTTTAGAGTTTAAAACACAATTTACAACTTAAACTGTGGTATTATAGATTTCAAAGAGAATCTCAATTTCATAACAAAAAAAAAATCAAATATTGGGTTTGGTTTGAGGCAGGAGCAGCTGATTCAATATTGATGACATTTTTTGATGAAATTCATGAAATAGACAAAGGCAAAAATCCCAGGTTACACTTTGTGCTGGTCCCAAGCCCAGATAAATGGAAAGGATTGTGTCAGGAAGAGCTTCTGCCGTAAAACCTTTGCCAATAAAACGTGACAATCACACTGCACACAAAGCACATTTGTAGCTGTAGTTACAAAATGTATAGTGGTTTACAAGTGGTGGGTGAGGGCCCAAAAGTGGGTCGCTGAGAGTTTGATAACAGTTTCAGAGTTTCAGAGAGTTTTGGTGACATAAAATGGTGAGAGAGAGATTTTAAAGAACATGTTGCATTGAGGTTAAAGTAAAATAAGAAAAACTGTGTGAATTCCGTCATATATATGTGATTTTTATTTTCTTTTTTCATCAGAGTGATTATAGAAGGATGACATTACAAGAATATAACTCATATATGTCCTGTAATATGTCTGTGATCATTTAAACCCTGCACTTATCACGGTTAATGTCAGGAAATATGCATGTAGTGTTGACAGTGCGCTTCTCAATAAGAGCGAGTACACAGAGGCGCGCCGCAGTGTTTGTCCTGCCGCGACACATATGCTGTGTATTTGCCCACGTGCACGCTCCTCACTGAGGGCGTGCACGTGGCTGTGTTTGTTCACGTGAGTCGCCGGCACAGTCACACAGTCCCCAGTTCATTTCTCATGTAAATAGCAGTCCTCTGTTTAATCAGCGAGGAGCGTGTCTGCAGGACTTTCACTGAGGAGCAGGGGGTTTCTCGTTAAATCTGCAGATTCTGGTCAAACTGTGGGCTGGTTTACTCATACCCATCAAGTGTTTGTAAAGGGGAGGGGCTTTGTTACCTGCAGGTGATTGGATGACCGTCTCCCATGGTTTGTTTTAGCCAGCGACTCATATGATGTAACCAAACAACAAACTGCTACAAGAGCAAACAATGTGGATAGTAACATGTTTACACGTATCCATATGAGGACTAACACATTAATACCTGAAATGCCAATAAAATAAATTTGAACAGTATTAATTAATATATATGGCTCTAACAGGCGACTACTTGGTTGTACGCAAGGTTCCATCAGTATGCATTTTAGTAAAGTAATATCATGGCCAGTAGCATGCATAAACAAACACGTTTCCAAGAAAATTTTAGATAGGTCCTTAATCTTTTTATATTTTTAATAAAAAAATAAAGCAAATGTAGAGCAATTGTTCTGGCCCCATGAAAAACCCATTTTATACATTGTGGATTCATATTTGTATTGTAGGCATTGGTCAGTAGGTCCAATTAAATATTATCCAAAGTTAAAAAGAAAAATAGAACAAACAGAGTTCTCGATACATTGTGACAGACTCTAGTTGTATGGCAAACCTTAAAGGCCCACTGTTTCGCTTACCCATGTTATAATGTTGTTTGTACCTCAAAAAAACATGAAACCAAGAAGTGTACGGGACTCGCTCTGATCATTACAGAGCTTAAAACGCAATCTGTGAGTAACAATTATTTAATAGCTGTGGTAGTTATCAATTTTATGCTCTGTCCAGTCCCCACCGATGCCAACAGGGGGCGACAGACACCTAATCCATGTGTTCTCTGTAAAGTAGCCACGCCCCATAAGTGGATGTTTTCTTTACATATACACTACTAAGTTTTAAAAAGTGAAATACTAATGCAAAGGTCTTCCAAATTATTTCAAAAAGTCAGAAAAAAGCATAATATTTGACCTTTAAACAGATAAACTTTAGACTGAATCTCATGAGAATCCAGCTGTGCAACTTTGAATTCACAGCCAGAATTCAAAATCTGTACTCAAGTAAAAGTACAATAAAAGGTTAAAAAGAAGTAATTTGGACTTGGTTTGAAGATGTTTCGCCTCTTATTCAAGAAGCTTTCTCAATTCTAAAATTTAACTGGTGACAGCCGGTTTGTATGATCGTAGGAAGGAGGAGTTAGACCTGAAACTAAATTCTATTGGTTCAGAAGATTTGAAAGAGGCTCAGTGGTTGGCAGAGTCGTTAATCCACTGCAGACTCTGGTCCTCTGGAGTGGTCTGTGTCCTTCAGGTGGAGGTGTTCTGCAGACTCTGGTCCTCTGGAGTGGTCTGTGTCCTTCAGGTGGAGGTGTTCTGCAGACTCTGGTCCTCTGGAGCGGTCTGTGTCCTTCAGGTGGAGGTGTTCTGCAGACTCTGGTCCTCTGGAGCGGTCTGTGTCCTTCAGGTGGAGGTGTTCTGCAGACTCTGGTCCTCTGGAGTGGTCTGTATCCTTCAGGTGGAGGTGTTCTGCAGACTCTGGTCCTCTGGAGTGGTCTGTGTCCTTCAGGTGGAGGTGTTCTGCAGACTCTGGTCCTCTGGAGTTGTCTGTGTCCTTCAGGTGGAGGTGTACTGCAGACTCTGGTCCTCTGGAGCGGTCTGTGTCCTTCAGGTGGAGGTGTTCTGCAGACTCTGGTCCTCTGGAGTGGTCTGTGTCCTTCAGGTGGAGGTGTACTGCAGACTCTGGTTCTCTGGAGTTGTCTGTGGTGTTGGAATAACTTCTTGTGCAGAGGTTGTTTGGTTTCTCCAGTGTACAGTTCATTACAGTTCTCACTGCAGTGGATATTTCATGTATTACTAAAGTTTGATTAGAAGGGTAAGGGTTAGGGTTGAGTACTACACTGAGTAAAGTTTATTTAACTACAAAAAAGTACTACAGTGCTTTGAAAAGAATATTACATTATTGATACTTATTTAGTCATAGCAGTCCAATGGATTTTGCCACAACCACTTTGTGGTCATCACTGACAACAAAATGTGCAGGGTCCATGACTTTCAAAATACAATTGCATACAGTTAGAATTTCCATATTAATTGTGTATTGTAATATTGTACAATAGTTAAAGCCCCACATCGTGTATCCTCAGACTGGATAACCCTGTGGCATTACAGTAACAGAGAGCTGGCAGAGTAGATTTGAATATAATTTACATCTGAGAGTTTGAATGCCTCACAGAGCACTGCCTCATACTGTACATAATCACCGCTATTTGTTACCAAGGAATACTTTATAGCCCCGGACCTACACACATCGATAATATTCATTAAATATTACAGTTGTCAGAGAGGTGCCGCTGTAGAAGGGCATTTCACTTCTGATAAAATACAGGCTTCAAGCTTCCAACGCCGCGCCGCATTCATTTTCCTGATTTCACCAAACGACGCTCTGTACCGCCAGCATTTTTTTAATGTGACACAAACGGCGTCGAGGTGGCAATTTAATACCAAAATACTGAGCCAGGAGGAGAGCGTTCCCCGGCGCCGGCGAGAGTAAAATCACTCCGCGCGAAGGTCAAGTGCGGGACTCAAGTGCTGCTTTGTTATTCAAACATGTTAGATTAGATAATAACTTATAACTGGCATAATAAAGGAGAGGTGAACACAGAGGAGCGACGAGAGCGGGTCGTGTCAGTAACTAGTCATTAACTCACTCAGTGCACTGTCATTTCCAGTATTCTTCATATTATTGTGCTTATTGCTGTTCGAGGTAATGAGTGACTGGAGCCTGTCCCAGCAACTATGGGCTTTAGGCAGGAAAACCTAAGTACAGTAGCCTGTAAGTATTGTATTATATTAACTGCATTTATAGAAAGACACAGCATATTGTATTAGGACCTTAAAGCAGCTATATTATCCTTTTATTCATATTTATAAACAATTTTATAGCTTTTAAAAACAGAAGAAAAGAAAACGTCATATGCCATAAAGAAGCCGGTGAGGAGACCAGCAGAGGGCAGCAGAGGGAAGACAGTTGCAGTCTTTTGAACAAAATTTAAAGAATAAAAGGAAATTAACTTAAGCTTTTTTGTTGCCGTTTTACTCCAAAAGTAAAAATCTCTGAGGAATCAGTGGAAACAGAGCTGTACACCATTTTTTGGATAAATGAATGACAGCAGAGTGAATGTAGAGGGCTTGTTGTTGATTGGTCAGTGCTTCCTGGAGTGGGCGGGGCTGCGTGGGAGAGGCGGAGCTTTGTGGACCCTAGGCGGGAATGAAACAAAGCACAACTCCTGGTCTGTTTTTGATGAGGGAACAACATTATAACATGGGAGAAAGAGAAAATATCATCTTTTTAACAACTTCTTTTTCCTTTGATGATAATGTTCACACTCAATGAAAAGCTTTGGCCAATCACAAACTTGTGGACAATAAAGGAAACTCCTACTGGCTGGCCGTCTAACTGGCTTATGAACATCGATAACATTTTCATTCAAATAATAATTAAAAAGTTATATTTTCACTGTAAACCTTGATTAGTTAAGTTTACTTGAAACAATTTTGGAAAGTGATTGCCTCATTTTATCCCAGTTATTTTAATAGAAAAGTTACATGAGGTTAGTAATGTTATGTAATTAAATAAAACTAGCTGTTCTTAAGTAAATTAACAAATTTTAATATTTCATTTTCAGT